>CAMOHE010038343.1:0-112762 GCA_946598075.1 Artocarpus hirsutus | reverse complement strand
TGTGAATATTATATATATGTATATGTATGAAACTTGGTAATGAATAACTATGGTATCCACGGAATATGATCATAATAAATCTCATAATCTGGTATATGATGAAAACTAACTAACCATGCAGGTTTAATGTGGTAAGAATAAAACCTTAAGGTGAGTAATGGTTTTCCCTACTGAGCATTTTGTCGCTCATCCCTTGATATGTTTATCTTTTCAGGACTCACTAAGTGTGAGGTGGCTACAAGTAAAATAGTTGGAGAAGCTAAATAGCTATATTACGTTGGGATTACTTTGAATGCAACGAATGATCTTCATGATAATGTAAGCATCGATTGTTATTTTCTGTGACTGTATTAAGATTTGTTGAGGGTTGAAATGATGATGATGATAGTTGTATATTATTAAAATCTAAGGTGCTACATTAAACTGTGGTTTATTTATTTGTTTATGTCTTTATTTTAATTTAAGAGTTTTTATTTAAGTCCCAGTTAAATTACTTTGACGATTTGTATTTATTTTTTAATCTTTATTTTATTTAATAAAAACTGTTAACCCCCACTTAAGGGTGTTACACTTACAAAATACAGTTCTCAAACTAAAACTATTAGTTCCGACCATTCTTCCAAATGGCCTCTTAGTCTTTTACATTTAATAAAAAAAAACTCACTTTAATTTCTTACTTTGTTTTAGTTTTAATCCTTCTATTAATTAGATGTTATATATTTAATCAAAAACTTTTAAAATATCTTATTTTAATCGATAAATATCAGATCTGATATTAAGTCTATATCTTTCCCTTGTAAAACGTGTTGTCATAAGGTCAGAAAGAGAATAATTTCTTTTACTAATTAAAACGGTGGATATCTTAGACGTCAATTTAACATGAGCACAGTCATACATGTCATGTAATTATGAATTATCTTATCTCTCTTGGTACGTAGTTTGAGAATGTGTTGTCATTATAAATAATTACATGGTGTCAAATAGTGTTGATTATTGTACAAGTGTTACAATTGATTATGATGCGCAAATACAAGATATCACGTTTCATAAAAAGGAAATATATAGATATGCATGTGTGTGTACATAGGGACGTTTGTTGGTAATAACATTTTAGACTCTCTCTGTTCATATATAATATGAACTGTATCTTTAGATGAGGGCAGGCATTGGAATAGGGAAACTAAAGTATACATAGTTTTGTTCAATGCTTCAAGTTTACTCTGCTAAATGAGCTTTCCTTTGCATAAAGTTCTATATACATATAAACTGCCATAAACATCAATATTATACTCAGTTTATTGCTTCAGATGTTCAGCCCTATAATTTAGAATGTACCTTTGATAAGGACAGGCGACGAAGTTTCCTACAACCGAGGCTTTTGTCAGAAGCAAAAGAAAAAGAAGCTGGAGAGAGATTCTAGATATGATATCCAAATGAGTAATTTGTGATGTCAAAAGAATCTGTGGCAGATGACCCCAATCTTGCACTATGTGCTCGAATATTAAAAGATTTTATGGCAAAATAGTGTCCAATGTTTTCAAATGAAGTGTGCTATTATGATTGTTAAAATACTATTTAAGACAAAAGTACTTAGAGGCTCCATCGATACTAAGTATCATTTCTAATAAATGATCAGACCCACTTTTGGGTCCTATGCTAGACACATTTCTATTAGTAAATGGTTTTTAGATGCACTACTAGGAATTAAGATTTATTATGTCCTATATTCATGTCCTCGTCATTGTTCCCCAATTAAATTTTAACATCTAAACGAGTTGCATAATTATTTTTAATAAATATGTTTTATTTATGCGTTTAGATTGTTAAATTTAAATGATGTGTCAAATAAATAATGGAGAAATAGAACAAAAAAAATAAGAACAACTAATCAGGACTGCACCATCGGTGCCTTAAAACAATACTCTTTAAGATATCAAAATGAGTCAAGAGATTTGAGTCCTATTATGCCACAATGCTTTTATGTCCCTCTAAGTAAATGCTTATGATAAATAATTTGCCGTAAAATCTTTGGCAATTAAAAGCCTTCGTTTTGATATGTTAGAAATAACATTAGTATACCCTTCAAAAAAGAAATATCATTGATATATTTAATGTGGTACTCTCTTTAAGGGCTATCTGTTTTGTGCAAGATGCCTGTTGAAAACTATTAGGCACTTGGTATTTCTGTGATGGTTATGGTTAACTTGCGCAAATTATTGATTTTTAACGAAGAGTTGGGTTCTTTTTTTTTTTCTTTTTTTAACGAATATGTAATTACTTTTTGTTTATTTTTATCAATAGACATAACTTACTTAACTAATTTCCTACACATATGCCTGAAAAAAAAAAATACATACATAGTGAGGCCATCATGAATCACCTGAATTTTTGCTCATCCATATTCATATTCGTAGAAAAATAATTTAAAACAAAAAAAAAAACATAAATAAACCATGCACGAAGAGGAGAATACCATTAAAATAAAACTCTAGCAACTAGTAAACCCACAACAATAATTTCTTCGTTTATTGACGAAATTATTCACTAATTACAAAATGTGTTCTGGAATTTTCAGCTTCTTTTTTTTCCTCATCCATGATATTATTTGGCACATGATTATGATGGTTTAGGCCAAGGAAAAATGATATCATCTATACCATCATCAGTGTAGCCTTACACTCCATCTTTATTCACATACCAAATGCATCTCGCACATCTCTTCCAATCCCTTTTGTGTATATAGAGATCATATACTCCTGATGAATCTCGCCAAGTGAGTTCATAGAAGTAGAGAGTTCTACCAAAAATGTTGTTATGAAATGTCCATCCATAAATTTGATCGACACCTAGAACGTGAATTCCCAAATAGCCGTCCTTCGATTTGCAATGGACCGTGAAATTCGAGTGACCGGCCTCCGATTTTAACATGTTGAAGACCTAGACGGTTTTGCTCTCGTTGTTGTCGAATTGACTTCTTTCGGACTGTAGGTCATTTTTGTTGAATGTACTTTCTCTAGGCGTTGTTGTTGTGAGTGGTAGGGTTTCGTCCCACAAAGAAATAAACAACACTAAAGAAAACAAGAAAGCTTGTCCTCCATCTAAACTCATGTCGTTTGAGAGGACACAATTTTTTTTTTTTTAATTTTTTCTGCACTATACTTATTAATACTTCAATACAATGTAATGATGTCATTTATATAGATTGTTCGGGAGAAATAAATGTCATTTGTGTTCTCCTTCCCAATAAATGCTTTACCATAAAAGTTTTTCCCTAAAATGCTGTGCGGTTGCAAATTTCTCATTTAATTGCATTTTGACTTTCCATAATTTGTATATATGTGGTTTATGAGTTCACCTAATTTACTTGCACTATATAGGATGTTTGGAACAATGGTTTGATTTGAACTGTAAATAGTATAAAACTTTCACATGTCACAGTAAAAAGCTACAGTATAAAACTCTTATATGCTACAGTTTTTTAATCCAAACTGATGGTTTAAACTACTCTCCCAAACATTCTAATAATAAACTAGCTATTCATAAGTTCCAAAAAAAAAAAAAAAACCACTGGTCATTAATTGTCTCCGCCACCCATTATCTATGATATAAACGGTAATCTTACTAAAACCACTATTCACAGTAAAAGAAGTTTACTGTGAATAGTGGTTTTAGTAAGATTACCGTTTATATCATAGATAATGGGTGGCGGAGTTTACTGTGAATAGTGGTTTTAGTAAGATTACCGTTTATATCATAGATAATGGGTGGCGGAGACAATTAATGACCAGTGGTTTTTTTTTTTTTTTGGAACTTATGAATAGCTAGTTTATTATTAGAATGTTTGGGAGAGTAGTTTAAACCATCAGTTTAAACGGTAATCTTACTAAAACCACTATTCACAGTAAAAGAAGTTTAAAGAAGGAAAAAAAATACTGTTCAGTCTTCACACGTTTTACTTTATAATGATTATAAAGATGCAGTCCTCTTATGCACAATACATGTATATATTAAATACAAAAAAAAATGCAAACATAAAAAAGATTCTTCTGCATCAAATTATAATGATGAATTAATTTGATTATCCACCATTAATATTATCCAAATAAAATCCATAAACTGCTTTTTTTGTTTTAGTGCATTGGATTGGGCTAATTTGACTTAAGTGGAAGTGTTTAGGGTCAGTGTGGCTGGATAGTATGAAACGTGATAGGGTTTAAACTTTTCTAATTTCATGAAATAGAATGTTTAAAGAGCATGGTTTAATTTTTGGGTCAAACTATTTTGAAAACAAAGGGGAAGTTAAACTCAAGTTTGTAAGGTTTTTTAGTTCAAAATATAAAATTAATAGTTTAAATAAAGCATAAAAAAGATTTACTAAACATTGATTTTAACCGGCTCTAGTTCAAACCATTTTGAAAACAAAGGGTAAGCTCAACTCAAGTTTCTAAGGTTTTTTAGTTTGAAATATCAAATTAATAGTTTGAATCAAGCATAAAAAAGATTTACTAAACATTAATTTTAACCGGCTCTAGTTCAAACCATTTTGAAAACAAAGGGGAAGCTAAACTCACATTTCTAAGTTTTTTTAGTTTAAAATATCAAATTAATGGTTTGAATCAAGCACAAAAAAGATTTACTGAGTATTGATTTTAACCGGTTCTAGTTCAAACCATTTTGAAAACAAAAGAGCAGTTAGAATCAAGTTTTGAGTTTTTTTTTTTTTTTTGTTTAAAACAAATTAATGGTTTGAATTAAGCTTAGAAAAAAATTTACTAAACACTAATTTAAACCAACTCTAGTTCAAACCTCAAGGATCAAAGTCTTATGCCATTATGCGACCATGCCAACTTGCTCAGAGAGAGAGGGGTCAACGGCCAATAGGAGTTAGTTACGTACACAAAGCTTGAGTTCCAACGTTTAGTGAGCTTCCACAGCTGAAACCTGATAATAAATTAACAACAGTTTCAACCCTTTTTCCGATATAAACTTGAGTAATATTCATTGTAGTTTGTTGTGGTAACTATAAAATTCTCTCACTTCCATGTTTAAACATCATTTTATATCAAAATTTTGAAGGTGCAAAGTAGAGAACTAGCACTTTGGCCTTTGGGTGTTTTTGATAGATTAATATTTAATGCGACCATCATCGTTGGCAATTTTTTTCAGGTTGTTTTATTCAGACAGTTTAAAAAAAAATTGCAATCAATGTTCTAAAATTCAACTATTATATATATGATATTGTACAATACAAAAACGCACGATATTTATGCGTGTTGATCTTTTGTTTTGTTGAAAAAATTGATTAATAATTATTTTAAGCAGTCATTTTGAGGTATAATTTTAAATAGGACCTATTTTGTTAAAGTGATCGATTTTGACAGATTTACATTTTTCGTCACGAAGAGATTGAAATTGTGTATTTATACGCTTAATATGGTAATCAGGTGAATGAAAAATTGATGTTTAAAATAAGCCTATTGAAATAGAATTTTGTTAAAAATGGTGCTTGAAATAAAGGTCCCACGTTGCTTAGATATTATAGTAGTGCGTGCTTTATTAAGTGATTGTACTTTTAACGTTGTTTAGTTTGTATAGATAAGAGGTTTCTTTACATGCAAAGTACAAGTTGTGATTCGTTTTCAAGTGAAGTGTGACAGCTATGCGGCTCATTTTTTATTTTGATATAAATATAATCAGTGGACATTTTTGTTTTTTTTTCTTTTTTTAATTTTGGTTTATAAACGTTTACATATTATATATATAGTTTATAATCAGTGGACTTTTTTTTTGTTTTTCCTTTTCTTTTTTTAATTTTGGTTTATAAACGTTTACATATTATATATATAGTTTATATAAACAGTTTTGTTTACTGTTTGCTATAAAGGTTTTTATATATAAAAAAACTATACAATTTACGTATTTATATAAACATTTGTGTTATATTTATGTATATACGTTTTTATTTACAAATGTTTAGTTTCTTAATTTAAAAAAGAAACTAATTCTTGGTTCCATTTTTCAGAAATGGGTGACAATATAAACATTGTTCCAATTGAGAATGTTCCAATTGAGAGCACTTCTGAGACACCGGTTCTCCTCGGGTTCATGCTTAGACCTTGACGCAACCTTAGTAGGTTTCTATTCCTGTGAACCATAACAAGAAACTTGAGAAATTCAATGGGCTGAATTTCAATACTTGGCAACAAAAGATGTTGTTCTATTTGACAACACTAAATCTTGCGAGATTCTTGAAAGAGGATCTTCCTACTATTAGCAAGGATGAAGTAGATGCTTCTTGTGCCGGAACTATGTTCTAAATGGCTTGACTGATACACTCCATAATGTATTAGTACGAAGAAAACGACCAAGGAATTGTGGAAGTCTTTGGACCATAAGTATAAGTCTAAAGATACTGGTACTAAAAAGTTTATAGTGGGATGGTTCATGAACTATAGAATGGTGGATTCCAAGACTGTGATTAGTCAGGTTCAAGAACTTCAATTACTTATTTATGAAATTCATGCAAAAGGAATAGTAATTTGTGAGTCTTTCTAGATAGCTGCAATTATAAAGATGCTACCCCTGCGTAGAATGACTTCAAAAAATATTTGAAGCACAAGCGTAAAGAGGTGAGTATTGAAGACCTTATTGTTTGACTTCGCATTGAGGAAGACAATAAATACTTTGAGAAAAATCTCTCTAACAAGTCTATTGTCAAGGCAAATGTGGTGGAGCATGATAAAAGTTCTAAGAATAAGAAAAACAAGTCGGGGTCCAAGCTGGGACCTAAGGGTAGAGCTTCAAGGAAGCAGAAATTCCAAGGGAAGTGTTTCAACTATAACAAGGTGGGTTACAAATGGGTAAATTGTAGGCTATCGAAGAGGAATAAGAAGAAAGAGGCCAATGTGGTGGACACCATCACACAAAAAGTATTAGACATCAATCTTTCTACTATGGTCTCTAAAATCAACATGATGAGCTCCAACTCGAAGAAGTGGTGGCTTGATATTGGGGGCCACACGCCATGATTGTTGTGATAGAGCTACTTTTGTTGAGCTTGTACCATTAGAAAATGGAGAAAAGCTGTATGTGGACAACTCTATAACTTTTGAAATCAATTGTTAAGGAATGGTATTCTTGAAGATGACTTCAGTCAAGGAAGTTAAGCTGTAAAATGTGTTGTATATGCCTAATATCCGAAAGAATCTGATTTTTGGAATGCTGCTGGGCTCATATGGCTTCAAGATGGTTTTTGATATTGATAAAATAGTTTTGTCTAAACATGGGATGTATGTAGGAAATGGATATGTGAAAGATAGGATGTGAAAAATAAATGTATGGCTATTAAGCCTAATTCTATTAATAAAAATAAAAAGTATTCCGCTTATATGCTTGAGTCTTCTAATGTATAGCATGGTAGACTAGATCATGTTAATTATGAAACTTTGCATAGATTAATTAACTTGGACCACATACCTATATTTAATATTGATCCCAAACATAAGTGTGAAACATGTGTGGAGGTAAAAATAATAAGATCTTTGTTTCAAACGATTGAGATGAATATTGATCCACTTGATTTGATATATAGCTATGTTTGTGATTTAAAATTTATTCAAACTAGAACTTTTATAGATGATAGCACAAAATATTGCTATGCATATTTGCTTAAAAGCAAAGATGAAGTTATAGAGAAATTTGCTCTTTATAACCAAGAAGTTGAAAACTAACTTAATAAGAAAATTAAGATGATAAAAAGTGACTGTAGTAGTGAATAACCATTTAGTGAATTTTGTGCACAATATAATGTTATTCATGAGGTCATGCCACCCTATTCTCCTCAGTCAAATGATGTGGTTAAACACAAAAATTGTACCTTAAAGGATATAATGAATGTGATGTTGATAAGTTCTGGATTGCCACGAAACATATGGGGGAAAGCCATTTTGACAACAAACCACCTTTTAAATAAGGTTTCCTGAAAGTAGGAAGATAAAACCCCTTGTGAATTGTAGAAAGGGAGAAAGCCTTCCTATAAATACTTGAGAATGTGAGGTTGTCTTGCAAAGGTAATAGTACCTACACCAAAGAAGATGAGAATATGTCTTAAAACAGTTGATTGTATCTTTATTAGTTATGCCTATAATAGTAGCGCATATTGGTTCCTTATGTATGAATCTAAAAATCCTGAGATTCACAAGCACATGATAATGGAATCTAGAAATGCATTGTTCTTTGAACATTAATTTCCTTGTAAACCTAAAGGGGATGGTCCAAGTTCATCTAAACAAATTTTTGAAACTATTAAAGAAAATAGTCAGGACCAAGACCAAGGAGTGGAAACTGAAAAAATAGAGGAAGAGCTTCGACAAAGCAAATGGGTAAGGATAGAAAAATTGTTTGGACCTGATTTTTTGGACTATATGCTAGAAGTTGAACCTCAAACTTTCAAAGAAGCTATAAGCTCATCTGAGGGTCCTTTATGGAAAGAAACCATAAAAAGTGAAATTGATTCCATCATACAGAATCATACTTGAGAATTAGCAGACCATCCTCCAAGAAGTAAACCACTATGTTCTAAGTGGATTTTAAAATGGAAAATGAAAGCAAGTGGAACAATTGACAAGTATAAGATTAGACTTGTTATAAGAGGTTATAGACAAAAAGAAGGTCTTGATTACTTTGATACTTATTCTCCTGTGGCGAGAATAACCTTCGTTAGAATGATTTTGGCGATTGCCGCATTACAGAATCTTGAAGTACATCAAATTGATGTAAAGATTATTTTTGTTAATGGAGATCTTAAAAAGGAAATTTATATGGTACAATCTAAGGGTTGTATTGCTCCAAGACAAGAAAAAAAGTCTACAAATTAGTGAAGTCTTTGTATGGACTTAAACAAGCACCAAAGTAATGGCATGAGAAATTTGACAATGCCATGATGTCAATTGGTTTCAAAATCCATGAGTGTGACAAATGTGTTTGTCAAAAGTATAGATGATGGATATGTCATTCTATGTCTGTATGTAGATGACATGTTAATAGTGGGTAGCAATGATCGGATCATCAAATATACCAAAGACATGTTGAATTCTAGGTTTGACATGAAAAACATGGAACCTGATGGACTCATCTTGAGTTAGTCACACTATGTGTGGACAAGACACTTGACAAATTTAGTAAAAATGGCTCTAGCATGGCAAGAACACCAATTGATATTAGTCAACATATGTCCGAAAATGGAGGAGAAAATACATTCTAGGTAGAATATGCTAGGGTGATAGGAAGCTTAATGTATTTAATGAGCTGCACAAGACTAGATATTGCCTACATTATAAGTAGTATGAGCCGACTCACAAGTAATCCAAGAGATGACCGCTTAAAAGCGATTGTTAAAGTACTTAGATACTTACGACTTATTCATGATTATAGGCTACACTATACAAGAGATCCAGCTATTTTGGAAGGATATTCTGATACAGGTTGGATATCTAATATATAGGATTTTAAAGTTACAGGTGGATATGTTTTAACTTTAGGACATGGAAATCCTCTAAACAGATGGTAATAACTAGATCCACTATGGAATCTGAATTTGTAGCTTTGGATAAAAATGGTGAAGAAGCTGAATAGCTAAAGCATTTCTTGGAGGATATTCTTGAATGGCCTAAACCTATGCCAGCAATATGCATATATTGTGATAATCGATGATAAGTTAAGATATCTATGTCATCGATATAATACCATTGACAACTAATCTCGACTGGAGTCATGACAATAGACTATGTAAGGTCTAAAGAAAATATTATAGATTTGTTAACCAAAGCGTTAAAGAGAGATCAAGTTGAAAAAACATCAAAAAGAATGGGACTTAAGCTTATGAAAGAATAAGTTGAAATAGTGAAAACCTAACCTTATTGACTAGAGATCTTAAGATCTAGGTTTAATAGGACAACTAAACTGATTAGACCGAGTAAGATCACGGTGGGGGTTACCTCAGGCCATTCCTATTATGAAAAAACAGTGATACCCATAGGGAAAGGTTAAGCAGTTTACTTTTAAAAATTCTTATACATCGAATATGTTGGGAATTTGAGCGAAGAAATACGGGACACTCTTTAGTAATAAATCACCTATGTGAGAAAGAAGTGGAGCTGCTTCAATGGAGAATTACTACGGCTCAATTCTTAAGAAACTTTTGCAGAACCAGGGAGATATTCATGGCCAAAATTAACATAACCATGAGAACTGAAACTATGTCAATAAAATATCTATGTGAGGTATATTGTTGTTTACGCAAATGATAGAACAGTTCAAGGACATCATATCTACAGGTCAGCTAGTAAAGTAAACATATTTTCACAAAGGAAGGTTCAAGGGTTAATGCCTACCTATCCTATACAGGTATAAATTGTTGAACTCTATTACCATGTAGTGTCTTTGTTTTCCCTTATCGTTAGTCAATTTCATTCATGTGGGGTATTGTTGAAAAAAATAGTTAATAATCATTTTGAGGAGCCATTTTGAGACATAATTTAAGTAAGACTCACTTTATAAAAGTGACAGGTCTTGGTAGATTTGCATTCTCCGTCATGAAAAGATCGAAATTGTGTATTTATGCGCTCAAAATGGTAATCGAGTGAATGAGAAATTGATGTTCAAAATGAGCCTATTGAAATAGGATTTTGTTCGGAAGGATGCTTGAAAACCAAAGTCCCACATTGCTTAGATATTAAAGCATTGTGTGGTTTATATATAATTGCACTTTTGAGCTTGACTCTCACACGAAGGAGGATACAAATCATGACCCTGGTGGGTTAAAGAGCCCAATATATGCACGTACGATATGGGCGACACGAATGCCAATTTGTTGGGCTTGCCCTTGTGTGGGCTACATTTTGTAAATTTTTTATTTGCTTCTGACAACAAATACAAATTTGGCTTTTGATATTCTTTAGTTAGTGGAGGTTTAATGGCACCATGAACTAGTGCATGAACATTTTTTTTTTGGGTTATAACCATGAGAATTGAAATGGTTTTAACCTTTGGTTTGCTTATAAAACCCAAAATTAAATCTCATCAATTTTGGCTTGTAATACCCCCATGACTTGCCTATATAAGGGAGTCTTCACAAGTTTGTAAACACACACAAATATACAAGGTTTTTCTTTTTGTTTTTTTAAGTTTTAGCTAGTAATGTCATGGACAAGTTTTGATGATAGAGGAAAACATAGTTTCAAGTTCGCCAAAGGTGGTACTCGATCATGTTAAGTCCATCGCCATTTGTCGCAGTATCTTAGGAGACAGACGTCCGTCGAATCCTTATACACAACTGGAGGGGGCAAATCTGTTTTAAGAAAAGTATGATTCTCACATGCCTTGACAACCATAATTGTTCATTTTACAGATTCGGGTCAAGGTTGAATTTTAATTGTATTTTTTATTTCTATTGTAATATTATTTATTGAATTTGTTCTTATTTGTTGTTTATTGTGTTCCATAATTAAAACACGAGATTCTACAAGTATCCTAGCTTTTACTTATATCGGGAGAAAAAAATAAGGTTTGTTAATACCAATGACCCCTAAATTTTAAGGTCCACCTTATTCTACCTCTTAAAAACCACCACTTCACTTTGTTAGACTAGGTACCCTAAGGATTAAATGATGCAATAAATTTTTGAAAACATTTAATCAATAAAGAGTTTATTTATTATTCATATACCAATTGTCATCCTCCTTATTTTTATTTATGTTGAACGTATGATAAACAAACAAAAATTTGTGACTGTCCGTCTAAACTTTAAAGATCATGCATATGATGGACGCATTGTACGGTAGACATGAATCTTTAAAGTGGTAGTCTGAATGATAAGGTTTGCAATCGAGGGAATAAAGTTGGGCTCTTTATTCATGCTAAGATTGTTATGTTCTTTATATCTCTAACGAAAAATGACTTATTTTAGTCATTGAAGTGGGACTCTGCCAGTAGGAATATTGGTATATTGTCATAGCTGACGATATATTGGATTGGGACAAAAAGTTGAATTGATTTGGTTAATAATTTCGTTTGTTTTATCAATTCACTTTTGGACAATCAGATGTGTGATGTCTTAATCTTAAAATGAATAATGGGCCTGTATTTTTGACTTGTGTCTTTTGATGTATCAAAGGGTGACATCATGATTTGATAATAGTATGTATATCGATACGCTAGAGGCATGACTCATGATTGATGTAGACCTGTTATTCGTAGAGTTAATGATATTCTCTTATAGGTATTACCCTGTAATTGGAAGATTAGAGCGCCCAACTATTCAGATATATAGGTGTAACTGAATGGTACACTATTTATGAATAGTAAGTATTTCAATGGTGAGATAATGGAATACAAGATAAGAATAATTGGGAAGGTAAAATAGAATTTATCTTTAAGCCAATTATGAATATCCTATAGGAATGTTACACATTATGATATATCATGGACGATGAGCTTATTGAAGCTTTGTAATTTTATATACTTCAAGAGTGCAACTATAAGCTTTTAATGGAGTAATATTAGAGTTGATAATTATACAATATATATTTAGGATATGTTATTTTATAATTATAGGAATTTGATCTATATATATCTATTAGGTCCCTTTTGTTAGCTCATAATAAATTCTGGCATGTTTTTCTTACATACTGGTGACTTATGTTAATTATTAGATTAACTGAAATTCGATTAGAGTGGATTTAATAATTCATGTTAGTTTGTTGGTTGAATTAATTTTATGAATTAATTCAAGATAAACATGTTGAATTATTTGGATAATATTTTATTTGATATGAGATTGTCTGTATATGACTGTTTTAGTCAGATAAATTTTCTATTGGGTTATTTAAATTAAAATTGAGGCTCTATCTAAGACTCCTAGGTGAAAATAAGATATTTTGAGATCTCTAGATTATCGCTTAGTCAGCAGGCCGGTGGCCTCGTTTGGCAAGTCGGTGCAGATAGTTCGGCATGCCCATACAGTTAATTTGGTAGGCTGGTTGAGCTAGTTTGGCAGACTGATCTTCTAGATTGGCATGTCGAACATGTGATATTCAGATTACATGTTTTTTATATATTTTTATTAGAAGTAACTTGAATTTTGAAGTCTAATATGATAAGGATTAACCCCAGATTCGACCACTATAAGAATAGAGTTATTTTTTATTGTTCTTTAGATCATTTGAGAAGCAGAGTATGAGTACTCTAGTTAGAGAAACTCTAAAACTCCTAGAGAGATTGCTCAACATATGGAACTTTAACTCTTAGTTTTTTCAAGTAGTTTGGAAGGAGAGTCATCGGGGGAAGACTGTATGACATGTGACTACCCGCAGTCCAATCATTGATAGAGAATAGCAAAAAAGATCAGTTAGTTAAGGCTATTATGGGACATTTTTCTCTTCTTGGTTTTTCTGCAGTTTCAATATACAAAATAGGTGCATAAGATCTGTTATTAATTTATGTACTTAGCATGTTAAACTTTTCGCATTTTAGGGTTTCTGTATAATTAAATAGTGTCATGAGATTATGTGGTAAACATTTATTAATTCATTATGGTTAATTAAATTTCTATTTATTATTTTAATTAGTTGATTTTGCCGGTTATAATTCCTTAGAGGTTAGAATATGTATCTAGATTTTTCATGTAATTAGATGGTAGTCTATCATCACTGTCTAGGATTTATTATTTTAATTTTGATTTGTAAACTTTGAATTAAAATAATTATTCGAAGTGAAGATGGATCTAGAAGATGGAATTGAATGGAGTTCTATATCTTTTTCTATGCTTATAAATTTTTTATGTTTTTGAATTGTTGAAAAATAAATTAAAACTGTTTAAAATTATTTTTACAAAAGTTTGAAAAACGCTGGTTCAGCATCAGTCAGTAGGCCGGTTACACAGTATCGGTAAGTCAATGGTCGCAGACCGGTAGGTCGATCTCTTAGATTACCAAGCCGGCAGCGGGTATAACTAGTTTTAAAAGGTTTGTTTTTGGGTGCAGTTTTTATTTTATTTTTTTGAGATATTTCTGAAAAACATAAAATTTTATAATAACTAGAAAAATAAAATTTTCATCTATATGGCATTGAAGAATTGAAGGCGGATGCTACATGAAGATGGATACAACAATAGGATACAAGATGAAGAATCGATAATATGTTTTTGTTGGTCCTTTGTAATCTTTGTTTTCTTTTCTCTCGGATAGAACCATGATATTACAACTGTTTATTATATTGCTTATAGCTTTGCATGTTGCTTTGCTTGTTTGTATTATAATATGTTTTACTATATATGTTGATAACATATCATGTAGAATAAGGAGTGCAGCTCACTTAAAATTGTTCATGCATGTTAATATAAAACCTTGACTTTTAAAATATTGAGTAGGAGAAGGTGTTCGAAGAGAGGACCTAAAGCTTCCATTGTTGGTCTATAGGTAACATGTGGTGGTTTCGATTCCAAGGAAGGGATTTCATCATGTATCGGATTGGATCTTCAAGAGAATAATTTTGTTTAGCATGGTTTATTGTTGATCACTCCAAGGTGGCGATTATAAAGCATGGATAAAGTAGTTTAAACGATAGCTATACACTTAAGATTAATTTTATCACTAACCTCCTTCAGGAGCTCTGTTAATAAAGTTAATAGCCAAAGAAAATGATTATCAATGTATGTTAGATCATGCGGGTCTTGGATGGTATATACTAATTAGGAGGGGATCCGTGTTCTTAATTGAATTTGATAAGTCTCCATAAGATGGCTTGTTGAATTTTGAGTTAGGAATTATTGTTGTAAGGTTATGATATTTTTCAAAGTTTTGACACATAAACACATTGTATGCTTATTTGTTTGTATTATCTCACTAAACTATGATGGAATGTTTGCTTATATTTACTATATGAATTTTTATTGTTGATTAAAGAGTTTATAAACTCTTAGATACTCCATAAAAACACATTTACTCACTAGAGACATTAAACTTCTACCGTGTTACCATAAGTAAACTATCATGTAACTACCAATAGTCTACCACATAACTCGTGATAGTTTACCATATTATCGATGATTGCCTATGCTAAACTAGTGAAAAAGAAACACAAAATTAAAAAGATATCTTGTTGAAAAATCTTTAATGGATATTTAAGTAGATCTAGCTAGATATAGTTGAACTTAAGCCTTCTAAAAAAAAAAAAAAAAAAGGAAGTCAAGGCAAGGACATATACTAAACATTTCAATAGATTTCACATGTAAGTGAAGTAAATGATTTTACATATTTTTAGGCATGGCAAACATATAACTTCAGAATGTTAGAGTGACAAACTAAAGAAAAGGTCTATTTTTGGTTTAGAAAAAAATTTGTGTTAATTTTTCCTCTAGCTGTTGAATTTAAAAATAATAAAAATAAATCTATTGCTTTTAGCATAAATTTGGAGTAATATCCGAAGATTTTCAAACTCAAGTACTAATTCACAAAATCAACTTTTTTAGGAAAAAAGAAGAAAATTGTCGCCTCTAAGTCTAGCACACCATTTCTAAAATAATCTCACTCTTTCAAATATTTGTATGTTCTTTATGTTTCTTTTTTCCATTCTATTTTAATATTATTTTCATCCTTTTCCCCTCTAAATATTGAGGCTGGCAATTCGGATCCACGGGTCGGGTTCGGGTCAGGTTAAGCCCTTATTTAAACAGCCAACACGTTAATATGAACTCGACCCGTGACCTGACAGGTCAAAAAAAGCCTAACCCGGACACGACCTCACGTGTAGACCGGTTGACCTGACTCGACCCATGTAACCCGCCAATATGCTGCTTTGTGTATATTCGTGTTGATACGACATACTGACCCGTTAAACCCAATAAACTCGCAACATGATAGACCCAACAATAACCCAACAAAACAAAACCATAAAAAAAGTTAACAAAACTTTGTATAAGTTTAACAAAAACAAATATGCTAGAAATTAGAATCATATCAAGTTGGATATACAACAAATGTTAGGCTAATTTAACACATTAAAATTAATTTCAGGTTATATGAGTTGCATTAAGATTACACGAGTTCAATTTAAGTTACATGAGTTGATTAACAATTTTCAGGTCAATTTTCGAGTTAACTTAATTTTGACACATTTTTGGCGGGTTATTTTGAGTTGATTTTGTTTTGATTCGGGTTGACCCGAACCCAACCCCTTTTTTGTGAGGGTCAGACGGGTTCGACCCAATTTTAACTCGAGGCCTATTTTTCCAACCCTAACCTACATTTTTCATGTCGGGTTTGTGGGGTGTCATCGTGCCGTGACTCAAATTAACTACTCTACCTCTAATTAATATTATTATCAGTTCTATTTTTTATTTTATTTTACTTTCTAAAATACCATTGCCCATCCATTAAACCAAAAAAAAAAAAAAAAAGTTCTTCTCTTGGAACCCTAGCGCCAAACGGATAAAGCTCTCTCTTTCCAGCAGAGCGGACACGAGCAGTCATAGCCAAAGAAGGCTAGCGGAGGAAGAAGAAGAAGAAGAAGCAGCTTCGGGAAGGTGAACATGCAAGCAAGCCCTAGCTTCAGTAGCAGAGGCAGCTCCTGCTCTCCCCAGATCCTTTAGAAGCTTCCACCATTGCCATGGCGGCGTCCTTCTTCTTCCCTCCGCTTCGGCTCCTCCTTCTCTTCCTTCGCCAAGCTCCGTTCCTTCTCTCTTCTCCTCCTGCCGCTTCTCCTGCACCTTTCTCTCCCGGCCGCCGCCTCTCCCTCAGCCCTTCTCCGTTAAAATCCCCTTCGGCGATCGACATGTCTGTTTCTCCTCTCCTCTCCTCTCTCTCTCTCTCCAAGTCTCAACCTTTCATTTTATACATCAAAAAGATCGCATTTTTCCGTCTTCAGAAATTGTAAAACGTGTAATTTTTTACTCTTCATTTCTTATTTTATTAGAATTTGTCATAGCTAGAACAAAAAAAGCAAACAAAGGCAAGCCTTTTTTGTATTTAAGGAAGCGGTTGTTTGATTTGCATTTACTGATTTTACAGATTTTGGTTGAGATGGGCCATATTGGAAGACAAGCCTGCGCAGCTGTTATGGTAACAGACGGAGAAACTGTAAGATATGAATGAGCTTTCAATTTCACCTATTGGTATTATGAATCTTTTCCAACAATGATTGGTATTATGTAATAACTGGTGTCTTTTTTACTATGATTTCAACTTTACTGGTGTCTTGGTTTTGTGTTGCTTAAATCTTAAGTACAAGGAGAACAAATGTACCATTTCCTTATTCACATTTTCTTTGAAGAAGAATCTTTGCAACTTGCATGGATGAACTCTTAGAGGGCGTTTGGAAACATTGTTCAAACTAAAGTTTTGAACCGAAAACACTGTAGCAATTTATGGGGTGTTTGAAAAATGGTGGAAACCAGGGTGAGAACCACTTTTACTGTAGCATGTGAGAACTTTATACTGTAGCAAATTTTTTTTATTGTTACTGTAGCATGTGAGAGCTTTATACTGTTTATAACTGATTTTGTGGTGAGAACCGCAGTTCCTACCACTTTGCCAAACACCTACTTAAATTTTGTTTTAGAAAAAAACTATAGCAAAATTGGTTTGAATTGAACCAAAACTTTTTGGTTCGAATGGGTGTTTCCAAACGCGCTCCTAGTTATGTCTTGTGTAGTAATTGTTCTGATTGTGATGGAAATTTGCCCGAGGTGTGCCATCTAATGAGATATCTTCTGGTATTTCCTACCCTTTTCCTGTTTCATCTAATTTTGAAAGGATATAATGTTATTAGTGGATGAGACTCCTTGGATAAATTTGCCTGGTTTCCAGAGCCAATTGTTCTTCAAAGACTAGATGTGTTCTTAATTTCTTTTTATGCAAGGTTGGAGCTTTTTGTAATTCTGAAGAAGAAAGATTTATTATCCTTGCAGATTGTCTACACTTCTGTTTGTATGGCTGATACTCCAAGTGAACCTTCGGACTTTTTCCCCCTTTCTGTAAATTACCAAGAGCGGTTTTCAGCAGCAGGTCGGACTAGGTATTCGTTTTGACTTTCTCTTGTTCTCCATCTTTAAACAAAGAGAGAAAATTATTTATGCTTGTTGCATGAGAGTTTTTGTGCTTATTACTATTACTATTTCAGTGGAGGCTTTTTCAAACGAGAAGGGAAGACAAAAGATCACGAGGTAATGCTTTCTATCTTTCAAATCCCAAAAAGCCTTTGCTCCATCCTTGTAAAAAGGGCCTTTTGTTTTTGGTGAACTAAAATAAGCGTTCGTTTTCTTTTTTAGTACCTGTTTCTCTGTGAATAGTATACATTCTTTAATATACAGAAATATACTCTCATATGATAGTCAGTTTATAGAGAATCATGTTCAATCATATGTTATTTATGTGAGCGCTATGGACATTCCCGTTCTTGTGACTTCAGTTCTGTGCATAAGTATTGGATCTAGTCCAATAAGAGCCAAACAAGCAGCAGGGCCACTTTAAGAGTAAAACAATCAGTTCTCTCTGCATGTTAGTAATTTTTTTTGTTGCATGCAGGTTCTCATCTGTAGATTGATCGATTGGCCTCTGCGACCAACAATGCCACAAGGCTTCTACAACGAAACGCAGATACTATCTGGGGACGTTAGAATGATTTTCCTCAATTTAAGGGTTGGAACTTTTTAATAGTTTTCCTTTTTCTCATTTTATTAACTTCTATACTTTATTTATACTTTGTACCATTCACAAAACCTTCGATAAGGTAGCAATCTTGGGCCTTCTCTTTTGGTGCATTCCATTATTTAAAAACAGTTGTAGCCCTTAGTTTTAATTCTAATAAGAAAGAAATTCTATTGAAATTGGAGGTATCCTTTTCCAAAGATTCTGAAGCTACTGTCAAACCAAAGAATCTAGAGCTTATTATAATTTAACCACTTTCACTTCCAGTTTTGGCCCTATTTGGTTCCATTCGTATGCTAGTTGTTCAATCTAAAGTCACTGAGAAAGCTTAATTAGTGTGTGATTGAACTTAATCAATTACTGATGTTTTCCGTATGCTTTATGTGTGGTGATTATTATTTAACTAGACTTGTAATTTTATGAAGAGTGTCAGCATGTGAGAGTTGTTTTTCCAGTTTATATTATGTGCCGCTCAGAAAAGCCATCATTCCTTATGCATGCAGGTTCTGAGTTATGATGGTTTGCACTCTCCCGATGCTTTGGCAGTCACGGCCACAGGCATAGCAGTGTAATTCTTATGAACTATTTTTGTTTTTGAGAAGTTGGACTAATAAATGGTGTTGGAGACACCTTTTTTTTGGCTGATCATTTAAATTCTGCAGTGCTCTATCGGAATTGCCAAATTCAAAGGCTATTGCTGGAGTTCGAATTGGTCTTGTTGGCAATAAGTTTATAGTTAATCCTATAACTAAAGAGATGGAAGACTTTGAGTTAGATTTATTGTTAGCGGGCACAGATAGTGCAATATTGATGATAGAGGTGAATGTGCTTTCTTTACATCTTTCTAGGGTTTTTCCTTCTTATATTCATCAATAAAGATTGATTCTTTGCAATTCTGACTTGGTGTAGCTGGTTCCTATCAGTAGAGTAAGAGGAAAAAATTAAAAAATACATACAATTCTCACTCGTAATCAAATCCTATATAACTGTTAATCCTTTTTCTCCAAAAATTTTTCCCTTTATAATCTCAAAATGTTTGCACGGTTACACTTCCAAACTGACTCACAGGTCAGGTTAATGCTTGCAGGGTTATTGTAATTTTCTTCTCGAAGAAAAGGTGCTGGAAGCTGTACAAGTTGGGCAGGTTGTTAACTTTTAATTACGTAGTTGTATTCTAGTATGAGATGCTTTTCTTTATCTTTATTTATTTTCGCTGAGGATGATGTTAGTTTTTTCATGCGTTGACTATTTGATGCTGTGCATGAACTTGGATATGCTTGTAGTACAACTTGCTTTATTTCTAATATACAGATATGGTTTTTGTTTTTGTCTAATCTAGAAGGAAGTTAGTTGACCATTTGTTCCTTCACAAATAAAATTTCTTTGCTTTGTTTTTTTGATAGCCTACATTTTGCATTATTCTTGACTTTCAAGTACTGTTTTTTATACCAATATTTATCCAAGTAATCCAACGTTTTTCTTAACCCACTCAGATATAGTATAATAATTTTAGTTCAGGTGTAAGAAGGAAGTTAATTATACACCTTCCTGAGAGAAGACTTGGAGAGTTGGTAATGAACTTTTGAGAAAGTTTTTTACATAATGCAAGTTGCATGGTTTCTCTCTTGCCCACTCTCTCACTTTCTTCAATATTGAAGTTATTGGCATTGGTTCAGTTTATTTGGCTTGAGAGGAGTGAAAAGAAATTTCAACAATATGGGAGTGGATCTGGACCTGTTTTGGGATGGGACTAAGTACTGGGGGCCAATTTGAATTAGTTTTAAGGATTTCCCCCCACCCTTTGATTCTAAGAGGACTTGGTAACTTCATGTGATGTTCTAATAGCTCTTTCTACCTCCTCCCGAAATCTAAAAGGGTGTCTTGTTCTTTACCCCTGCATTATATTTTTCTGTTTTTATTTAATCATACTGTCCATTTCTGATAAAAAAAAAAGCATTGTCAATTTGTATATTTCTTCTTCAGATAACTGTCTGATTAAGCAACTTTTAATTACTATTCTAGGTCATGTGGTCGTCACTCTCATTCATATTACTAACTGTGCAACAAACACATTTGAAGTGATTACTATTTTCATTTGCCATGTCTAGGAGGTCTATTTATTTTACTATATTATTAAGTTATGGCTTACTTAGCAGCTGTCGTTAGTTAGTTAGTAGAAGAATTCAAGTAGATGAAAAACTTTTGCTTATACTTTGAGATCAGGATGCCGTACAAGCTATTTGCTATGAGGTGGAGGCTTTGGTAAAGAAGTGCGGAAAACCCAAAATGTTTGATGCGATCAAATTACCTCCTCAGGAGTTATATGAACTTGTTGAAGTATGTATTTTTCCATATTCACTGAAAAATATTGTTGTCCAGTTTTGATAGCTATGTACAACTTAACTCACTCTCTCTCTCTCTCTATCTGTCTCTCCATCTCTCTAAAGTGCATTCAACAATATAAGTTGGTTGGTATCGGAATCACTAGTTCGCAACTTTTTTTCAGTTGTATTCATATCTATTTCATTTTGGCAAATAATGGATCTCTATGGATTAGAATTTCACTTCTTTCATAATTCTCATGATATTGAGTATTAACATGTCCTCTCTATTGTTGTTCCTTTCTCTCAAAATTTCTCCTCTTTTCTCTATTTCTCTATTCCTTCACTCTCTTTTGCTCTGCTCCCTATGTCCAGCAGCATCTAGTTCTTTCTCATGGTTAAAAACTGTCATTAACATGCATAAGAAATTTAGTGGAAAAGTGTATATTTGCTCTTATGCAACTTTGGAATTGCTTGTGATGGGTTAGTGCAGGAAATTGCTGGTGATGAGTTGGTGCAAGTCCTTCAGATCAAGAGCAAAATACCTAGAAGAAAAGCCCTTTCGTCACTAGAAGACAAAGTTTTAACTTTGCTAACTGAAAAGGGGCGTGTTAGCCTTGGAGCACCTTTGGAAGTGAATGATACAATAGCTGATATGCTTGAGGAAGAAGACGAGGATGAGGAAGTGGTTGTAGATGGTGAAGTGGAAGAAGGCGATGTTCATATAAGGCCCACTACACGGAGAACCACTCGCTTGGTATAGCTCAACTCTTGTATCTTCTTTCTCTCTTTCTTTCATCTATTACTGAGATAAATTTTACTTTCTTACACGCCTGACATGTTTGCCTGACTTTCATCTATCAATAAAGGCTTTATGCATCATTGCATTTCTTTTAATAATTTGTCAACCACTTGGTGTCACATATTGATGTGGTTGTGTTCTTACGTAAGGTTTATCTTAAAATGCTATTGTAATCAATTTATATAAAGTTGGAGTTTGGTCATCTAATTACAATATAAATTGAGAACAATTAAAATGGAATTATTGATTGACCTTTTACACTTTTACTGAATTCAATTTTTGATGTCTGTTTCATGTATATGACAAAGATTTATTTTTATTTTCCACCATTTTGAATGGTAATGAATTGATTTCTTGAAGAGATGTTGGGAACTGTCCTTGGAACAATAAAGTATTGGTGACATGCAATGAATTTTGTCGAACAGACTCCGTACACTTGAAGTCATCTGTTTCATTGTTTTGTTTTTCCAATTTTCCATAAATTCATAATCGACGAACAGCGTGTAGCTGTTGTATGTTTAAGTGTGTGTGTGTGTGTATATATATATATTTCTGGGGCAACCAGTAACTGTTACTTTTTTTTGGCTTAAAACATTCGATTTTTTAGCTGTACTCGGAAACAGATGTGAAGCTAGTTTTTAAAAAAGGTTTCTTCCAAATATTTGTGGAGATGTATTGTAGAGGTATGGATTTTATCTCAACAAAGTATTTTTTTCCTCAATCGTGTGCCCCTATGGTTCTATGTTCATTACAGATACGGGCTTTTCCTATTTCTTTTGTGGATATGAATAGTAGCTATCTTAGGAAGAGTCAAGACTTATTTTGTAGCGACTGAGCTTATCGAGCTTTATAGTTTGTATGTCAAAATTATTTTCATAGTTTGTATGTCAAAATTATTTTCAGTCTATTCTCTAATTAAGCATATTGATTTTTTTTCCCTGCTTTGTGTGGTAAAACTAAATTTCTAAGAAACAAACATTTATAACCTTTTACTAATCTTTCAATTTTCATATTTGATTTTATCAACAAACTAAAATTTGTACCTGCTTATGCTGGTGGAGGCATTGGAAAGGAATGCTCATCATTTCCATCCCTCAGATGGCTCTCTTTTTTGCTATTTTAGAATGTAAGAAGAAGCGATGGCTGGACCCTAGAAGTGATACGCCCAATTAACGCAAGATGTGGGCTACTTCCAAGGGCACATGGAGGTACTCTTTTCACACGTGGTGAAACTCAGGTTTGATGGAGAATGATTCTCATTTTAAACATGCCTTCCAATTTCTTGTGTGAAAATATCTCTCATTTAGTGCCTTCAATCGCCAAAATCCAGTCTATTTTTGCATTCTTATTTGGTCATGTTGTTCTTGGGTTATGAAGCAACGGTGGGAGTGCTGGTTTTGAGGTTGATGAGTTAATGTTGGAGACATTTAATAGACCTTACTAATCAGACTATAGTGTTGGGAAAATTGGAATTTGGGAGGGCCCTGTATGTGATGGCCTATTTAGATTTGGGATTGTGCACAATGGATTAAAGTGGAATTTCTTATCATTGTTTTTGACTCTCTGAAAACTTCATCCTATTGTTTTGAGTGTAAACTGAGAGGTTTTCAATGCTTCTTATCTTGTTGTTTCTTTGACCATTGATGGTCTTTTTTCGTGACACTTGGTGATAAGCAGATGGCACAGAGAATAGACAACCTTGTAGGTGTGGATGAATTTAAGAGGTTTTATCTCCAGGTCTTTAACTTTCTTTAATCAATTATTTACAATAATGATCCATCATTTTCTTTAATTTTCGTGAAATACTGACACTTCGACAAACATAAATGCTCACAGAAATGAGAGTGAGCCCTAAATTTCTTTATTTGTTAGTTAATTCTTTTGCTTAACTTCTATGAACTTGTTACCTGAAAAGACAGGCAACATGTAAGTGCCCTGTTTGGTAAGTGTAAAGTGAGGTTGTAATTGCAAAGTTCACTCACAAACCTCTTCCAAATTTTTTACAACATGCCAATAACGTACTTTCGGATGAAAAAGTGAAATTGAAATAACTGAGAGGAAAAGAATGGTTTTTATGGCATATAACAAGGCCGTAAGTGTCTGAAAGATTTTGAAAAGTTGGACCTTGTTTATATATTTTTTGTGGAGTTATGATTTCACTCTTAAGAATCATGGAATGTTGATGTCACATGCCCTTTCTGATAACAAATTGGCAGAAGTTGGGAAAAAGGAATAACTAAGAACAAGTGATTGAGTTCAGGAGCTTAATTGTTTTAATTTTCAAAGTCGAGGGATTAAAAGAAGATTTTGCGGGTGTTTGGGGATTAATACTGAAATTAAGCCTAAATGTTCTTGTATGTTTTTGTTTATTTATGTATAGAAGAGGGATTCAATTGAGTGTGCATATGGATTTTGGTCATAAAACATATTTACTTTGTATTTGGTTTTCTGGAAATAGTTAAAGCATAAGAAACTTAATTCGCCACTCCCCTTCGGAAGCGTTTATTTTTGAGTTTAATACCACCAACGTGGTTTTGCAAATAGAATTTAAAAAAGGCTTTGGGTTTGAGATCTAGCTGTCTTGCTTCATTGGAGCCATCTCATTTTGGTATCCTGTCATGCTATTCTTGTTTTCGTTTTTTTTTAGGTGAGTGGCTTAACATATTTGAACTACAATCAGTCTACAAATAAGCAAACTGTTTCTCTTATATTTGAATTTGTATATATTCTTTGATTTATTTATTTACTTTGCAAAACCTTTTGAACCTAGTTGATTATTTATAACTTGCTGTTTTAATTTTTCAGTATTCATTTCCTCTTTCTAGTGTTGGGGAAGTTGGGCGGATTGGTGCTCCTAGTAGAAGAGAAATTGGCCATGGAATGCTTGCGGAGACAGCTCTTGATCCAGTATTGCCTTCTGAAGGTGATTTTCCTTAACACTCTACGTGTTGAGAGTACCGTCACCGAAAGCAATGGCTCATCAAGGTTACCATCTCTGATTTTCAATTACAGTTTTTGTTATTGATTTATTTAGGATAACTTTAAAAATATGTTTAATTCCTTGATGAATACTTTCAATGGATTGGTCCTGCCTGTGAATATTAATGTTCATTTGGTAACTTCCGTGACAGTATGGCATCAGTTTGTGGGGGCTGCTTGGCTTTGGAGGACGCTGGAGTTCCAATTAAGTGCTCTATTGCTGGCATTGCAATGGGTATGGTTCTGGACACCAAGGAATTTGGAGGTGACGTTTGTCCAATTATTCTCTCTGACATTACTGGATCCGAAGATGCTTCTGGAGATATGGATTTTAGGGTCTTGTGCTTTATGTTCCTAAATAATGTTCACGTACATCCGAAATGCTCACAAAGTCTTAGAATGAGTTATAAAGTTGTTGCATGTGACTGCTAGTCTGCTACACACTAGAGAAGCAGACTACAGAAAATATCTGAGCAATTACAGGTTGCAGGAAATGAAGACGGCGTAACTGCATTTCAGATGGACGTAAAGGTATGTAGTATTCTTCCTATTGGAAGATATTTTACTGTTTATTAATATTATCCGCTTATCCACTAGTTAAGTTTTTATAGATGCAAAAAATAGCCAGTGACCTTCCAATTTCCATGCTAGGTGGGTGGCATTTCACTGCCTATTTTGAGAAAGGCACTTCTACGGGCAAAGGATGTTCGGAAGCATGTACTTGGTAACTTTACGAACATGAATTTAAAGTCCATTGAGATTCCCTTGTCTTATGGTTTCGAGCAGCAAATGCTTGTACAAATAATATATTTGCCTCTGACCTCTTAGTTCTTTATTTATGAGTGGTGGATTTAGTTACATTTCATCCATTTTAACTTCCTTTCATATTTTCTTATTTTGTAAAAATTTCTCTGAAGGTGAAGTTTCTTTTGACTTTCATCTTATTGTTTTTTTCCCTTTGTGGACCAAAAAAAAAAAAAAAAAACTAGCTGAAATGTTGACATGCTCACCTCCACCTTCAAGAAGGTTTTCTCAGTACGCCCCACTTATTCATGTCATGAAGGTATGTCATCACTACGGGGTTATATTTCTTTTCCCTTTTATACTATCTGTACGCTGCAGCGTGTATTTTGCTTTTTGTTTACCACCTTCTTTGACTATAGGTCAAGCCTGAGAAGATAAATCTAATAATTGGCACCGGGGGTGAAGAAGGTAAAGAGTATTATAGAAGAGACAGGAGCAGAGGCTATTGACACACAAGATGATGGGATTGTAAGAGAAGAAAGAAACCTTATTTGGGAATTATTTATTTTTTCTCATGTAACTATGTTATTAACATAATATACCAAATTTATGGCCTTTTTCAGGTGAAAATTACCGCAAAAGATTTGACAAGTTTGGAAAAGTCTAAAGCTGTTATTAGTAATTTGACAATGGTTCCAACTGTTGGTGATATCTATAGGTATCATCCGTTCACCTGTTTTTTCATCATTTTTTTTTCTTTTCCTTTTTGCGCTCTTGTATCTCTCTCTCTCTCTCTCTCTCTCTCACAAAATAGAAACACTTCGTCTATTGACCAAGTATTTTAAAATTTCATATTTTAAAAGCTATTTTTACATTTCACTTTGTCAACGAGGAGAAAACTTTGCAAGAGGTATGGCATAGAGGTTTACAGAAACTTCCATTGGTTAATTCTTTGTGAAAATTAATGTTCTTTATTTTGTAATTAAACTTTTAGATTCCCTGAATGTTGCCTCTACCATGAGTCTGCGAAGGGAAACCTTTGATGCTTGTACTTGCATTGCGTCTTGCTTGTTCAAAAGAGGATGTTTTACTTGTGGACTTTTATAATTGTCAATTATTTAGTTGAGGAATGGTTGAACTTTCTTGCCTTTGTGCTCAGAGACTGAGATCAAATCAGTGACAAATTATGGAGCTTTTGTTGAGAGAGCACCTGGGAGAGAGGTACATTTTGGTGCTGTCAATTGCTGATATCTTCTTTTTACTCTTTACAAGGGCTTGTAAATACCTTCCTTTTTCACAATCTTCAGTAACTGGGGGAGTGTTGTTTAGTGCCTTTTGTTTTGCGCTGTTTTGATTGGTTGGTGGACGTTGTCATCATCCTTTTTACCATACTCTTTTTTTTGTGTGTGTGTGTGTGTAGTTATTAAACCACTTTTTCAATCGGGTAATTTTCCCATCGATGTTATGTGAGTTGGAAAGTGACATAGCTATCTTATTCCCAATTTTCTCTTAGGGACTTTGCCATATCAGCGAGTTGAGCTCAGATTAGCTGGCAAAGGCAGAAGAAGTAAGCCAGATCCTCGTTTACTTTTTTTTCTTTGGAATTTTAAATCAATAGATCGTGCTTGACCAAATTTTTTTATTATTCTGTTACAGGCTTTTAAAGTCGGAGAACGTATCGATGTCAAACTCATTGAGGTAATATCATTATGTGCATAGTTAGTTCCTTGCTCTTCGATTTTGTTGGATTCGGCAGGTTTATTTTAAGGTTTCCTTTTGTGTCGTTTGGTTTCCTGGTCTCTTTCCTTGATTTGCTTCTTTTGGTCAAGTCACGCATGTGCGCACACATCTATCATATAAACATTTTCTCCTTGTACATAGCATAAAAGTACTAGAGACTTTAGTCAGAGTTCCATGTTATCCTTATTCAAACGGGACTTTGTTGTCATGTGTGAAGTGTGAACTGTATTGTAGTTTGGAGTCGGGGAAACAGATCCTGTTGTAGTCCTTACAGCCCTCCCTGTCCTAGCTCATGATATTTTTAAACCTGTAATACAATATTTTTTTTTTTTGCTGCTTGCATTTTGTTGAAAAATGTCTGATAATTACTTCCATGGCTTGTTTTGCAGGTAAATGAACAGGGACAACTTCGGCTTAGCCAACAAGCTCTACTTCTTGAAACAAGTACGGATAACTCCAGCTCAGAAGAAACAAGTGATGAGGGTTTGCCTAAGAAAGTGGCGACTGTTGTGAAGGGAAATATGGAAGAAAAGAGTGAACAGGTCAAGGCTAAAGTTGGCGCGACAAAAGCTAGGAGCTCGAACAAAAGTAGTTCATCGGAAAATACTCTACTACCACAAAAGTTTATAAGAAAACCAGTGGCCCCTGGCAAAGATCGGCTTGATACCATCAAAGAGAAGGCGAGGAATAGTGGCGGTAAACCAGTCAGCATTTCCGGCAAGTATGAAAAAAGTTTAGCGAACAAAGAGGCCAATATTGGATAATAAGCATAATACTTGGCTTTACTAATTGAGAAAGAGTTGAATATATTGTTCATGGTGAGAATGGCCGTGCCTCGGCCTTCATACTTGAAGAAGCATGGTAAGAGCTCCGTTCCCTTTAATTCTTGTTAGTTTCCCACTTTTCTTGCAAGAAATTTAAATTCATTAATTGGTTTCCTTTAATTCTTGTTACTTTTCTACTTTTCTTGCGAGAAATTTATATTCATTAATTGGGCTAAGTTAAACTCTTCGCATTCTTTGGGGGGAAAATACAAAATTCTCCCTTATGTTTAAGTGAAATGCAATGGTCAACTTTGCATTTGCAGTAACGTACAAAAGTAGCTGTCAGATTGCCATCTTTTCAAAATTCCTCTCTTGACACGTTTTAGCTGACTTAATATCCCAAAATTAGACACAGGTTTTCTTACAAATTTAGCTCCACACAACTACACCTGACCTCATCTGAAGGCAACATTCATGACTAGTTTTGAATAAATCCGAACACTAGGGGTGAATTTTTTATAGTTTGGCAATCCAAAAGGGATATTTTTGTAGTCATTGAGCATGGAAGGTTGAATATTGTACCTGATCAAACACTGCTTCAAAGACTCTTTTTCTTGTTCATCGTTTCCTGTTACAATAATATCATCAACGTAAACCAGCAAGACTGTAACTTCCCCTGCAACCGAATGCTTGATGAATAGAGTATGATATCCTTGACTTTGCTTGTATCTTGTGGGTAACATAACTTTTGCAAATCTTCCAAAACAAGCTCTAGGTGACTGTTTGAGGACGTATAGTGCCTTTTGTAGTTTACAGACTTTCTTGTGTCCTAGATTACCTCCAAACCAGGAGGAATATCCATATATATCTCCTCCTCTAAATCCCCGTAAAGAAATGCATTCTTGACATCAAACTGTTGTAGATCAGCTAATGATAGTAGGACTCTTATTGTTTTCGTTTTTGCAACTTGAGCAAAAGTTTCCTAGTAACCCACCCCCTAGGTTTGAGTGTAGCCCTTGGCTACCAACCTGGCCTCATATCTCTCAAGAGTTTCATCTGCTTTATACTTTACAGTGAACACCCATTTACATTCCACTGATTTCTTTCCTCTAGGTAGCTTCACAATCTCCCAAGTTGTGTCTTTTTTTTTTTCCAAAGCCTCCGTCTCCACTCTTATTGAGACTATAAGTTGCCTGAAAAATTTTGTAGATCTCTGGCAGGTTGATGTGATGTCATCTCTGTAGAAATTACTTCTTCAGGTCGACTAGTAGGGTTCCTTGTTGAGTAGACATGGCGACATACTCTTAGGGAAAGGAGGAAAGATTTTCACCAGAAAGATTGAAGGAAGGAATACTAGTGATTCAAAGAGAGAATACCAGAGAAAGACCAGCAATAAAGGCCAGCAAAAAACAAATGGCAATGAAGGCCGAGAAATTGATGAAGAAGAATCTGGCAATGAAGGCCAGAACAAAAAAATTTTCTTCCAGTGAAATCTGAGCTTTACAGCAATTTTTTTAATGACCAAAAAAAAAAAAAAAAAAGAATTTGTATTGAATTAATTGTGTATCTCATTGCAGGCCTATCCCTAGGCTTTTGTCTGAGTTCCATTGAGTGTTATTATAAGTTTTGCTTGTTCCTATTTAAGAGGTTTGTAAATTTTGCTTTCTTAGACTTACCTTGTGATGTGGGTTTTGGGTGATTTTTCTCCTCCATCTTGTCAATGGTTGCTTGTTTTTCTTTTTTCTGTGGTGTTGCGGTTTAAGCTGTTAATTGTGTTTTGTTGTTGGTTTGCCTTGGTTTCTATATTTCTTTCTTTGATCTAGTTAATTAAGCTTAGCTTGGGTTCATACTTCAGCTATATATTGTGAAACGAACATTGTAGATTTTTATTATGCTTAATTTGAACTTGATAGAATTGGAATTGCATGATGAATTAATATGATATAGCTCGTGGAGAATGCTCTAGTCTTCTTTTGCAGACACACATAGCCCTTATGTTCTGTGCTATATTGCAAGAACGCACGTTTTGCAGTTTGTGATCATTGTAAGCCCTCAAGAAAGTACAACAAGCACAACTAAATATTCAAAGGAAGTCCCAAAAAAAAAAAAAAAAAAAAAATTCCAAGGAAGTCACACTTTTGTTTTCCGTGATATAGTGTTTCATAAGGACTTGTTTGATGGGGCTGGTGTGAGAAGTCTATTTAGAAGGAAACCACTTGTTTGGAAGGCAACCATTTTGTATAGTAAAAAGGGGTACAATGGGGCCACTAGTTTTATGCCCGTGAACCTAGGAAAGACTATACAAAGGGTAAAATAAATTATTATTTACACATTGCTTAAACAGTGTTTATGCTACTTTTTAAGGAGTGTAATATTTTTTTTATCTATATGTGCATTGCTCTTTGTTCTTTTTGTCACGTATACGAGTGCTGATTATAGGTTGTAGAGAAAAGCCAATCAAGGATTGAGTCTTTGCATGGTAGATTAAAATGATATAGCATGTCTAAAGCTGCTCTGACCATTATGCTACTTGTAATGCGTATGCTACATGCTTGTTGGCATCTTTCTTTTTTTGCCTGTTTTCTAGCTTGTGTGTTTGCTATATCTTTTCTTGTTTTAGCTTGGGTAAGGTGTCTTCTGTTACGTGGATTGTGGTGTCTCATGCTTTGTTGAAGTATGTTAAAATGTTGTTTTTGTAAATTTTCAGATTTATTTTGGTAGAATGGATTATTATAACATTTCGAAAATTCTCCATTGAGAGTTCATTTTTGGAATATGATAAAAAGGTTTTGGAGGGCTTTTAAACCTTTTTTTTTGTCTTCCCTTCACTTCATATTTAATGTATGTATATTGTTATCAATAGGGATTTGTGGGATTGTGAACCTCTGAAGTTGGAAGAAAGGTTTATAAAAGGATATTTGGGGCTTCTAAATAATGTTTTTATTTGTGCTTTTCTTTCACTTATGACATGTTTGTGACATTTAATGCATGTACAGTATGGTAATCTTGTTAAGTGGGATCGGGGACCTACAAAGCTGGATAAACTAGTGGATTTGGCGAAGAGCCTAATGGGCAATCGTGTATTGAATAGCAGTGACAGTATGGAACTACTTCGGGTAAGCATCAATTAACCTCTTTTTTTTTCCTGATTACTTTTCTTCATGGATTCTACGTTTATTGAATGTTATTTCCGTGAAATCTATAGGATGTTTATGCTAGTCTCTTGACGGTGGAACAAAACCCAAGCAAAGACATTGAAGATACTCTTGTATAGTTTCAGGAACCCTTAATTGCTGACAGATTTCGATGCCTGAAATATTTAAATGTGGTTCTCGCATATTGTATCTTTGAGACACTGCAAATAACAGCGCCTAACACTCCCTAAGGTTAAAATGGTATGCAGGTTGCGATTTTTGTTTTTCATGAAATTGTTAATTGATGCATAACTTATTATAGGTTTTGAAATTTAATGTTTATATATATATATATATATATATTTGGTATATGCAGCTAGCATTGTCTGTAATTGTATCATCATTCAAGTATATTCATTATCAGCAAAGTCGATTCTATCAAGAAAGGATTGATGTTCTTGATGCTGTGGCAAAAATCAGGTGTTGCGTGCTTATGCTAGATCTGAACCTTGAACACTTGATAGTCAATATGTTCCAATGGTTTCTTGATGGAATTGGGTAATAATACTTGCTCCTACTTTGGTAACTAGGCTTATTGTATAGGCTTTGGGACCATATCATGTTATTGTGTCAATATCTCATTATTGAATCATTGTTTTTTAATCTTCAGGATTTTTTATCAAGTCATTATATCATCATTGAATCATTATTTTTTCAATTTTCAGGGAGTATCACCCAGAGAATGTGTTTGCATCAATGGAGGATATTATGATTCTCATTTTGTTGGAAGTTGATCAAATTCTTCGGCCTATACAATTTTCCTTATTATCCCAATTGAAAAAAGATGACAAGGTAATTTTTTGGTTTGGCTTTGCAATGTGTCAAATTATCTCCTTGTTTCAAGCTTCTTGAGTATTAACATGTATTCTACCAGAGTGTTTTGCCTGGGGCGCAATAACTGGCTGAGAGCGTGCTTAAAGGTTGTGCTGCCAAAGATCAAACCTTGTTTGATAAAAAGCTTCGAGCATTGGGTCCATTGCTTTAGACGACTACAGTGATGTTGCTCTTACACAAAGAAAATACTGGGCAAAATGAAGTCCAAGAGCCCATGGTACTCTCTTCCCGTCAATTCTCATATTCTATTTTCTTTTTTTTTTTTGAGTTTTTATTAAAGAAATGAAGGCTGGTGTTATTTTTAAATGAGCTGCTCTGAATTTTGAAATGATTGTGTATGCCATTCATGTCTCCTTTTTCAGGGAGAAATGCTAGGTATTTTTGTTTGCTTTTGTTCTAGTTTAGTTTTGCATTTTGTCAGGATATCTTTGTTTCATTTTGCACTAAGTTCAACGTTGGAATTTGCTTTTGTGTTGTAGGAGGATAAAGCAAAATTGATTGTTTACAGAAGAACGTAAATTTGTGAAATTAATTTCATACAAGATTTATGGCACAAATTTTTTTTAAAATTGTCAATGGGATCCTTGTTTATGTCCAGGTGAATATACAAGAAGTGACGTGATATAATAGATAATTTAGAATTTGTAAGTAAAAAAAATTGGAGTCAAATCTCTCTTTTCATCCTTACAACTCCTGTTTGAAAATTATAAGAGAAATATTTGACCTTAAAACCATGTTGAATTAATATCTATCCGTCAGTGTACGACCTCACCAATCCAATAAGGTTCCTATTATAGGAATTTTTCCTAAACTCTTTAATGACAGCATCTTTGATGGGAATAATTAGTGGTTCTTCTTGTCTATATAATCACTACTTAAAGATGATTTCCAAAATTTGATATCAATGTCTTCTATCAAGCCAACCCCAGAACTCTTCATATATCTATAATTTTATAATCATTAGGTAGAATAATCAATTTAAAATTTTTTCTATTCAAATTAAAATGATGTACTTTTCAAGTTCATCCTCGCATAACCAATACATGTGGCCTTCCATAAAAACAGAAGGATATTTCATTTTAAACCATAGAACACCTTTAATTTGTCTTTATTTATCTTCTCCCAATGAAGACACATATGCATTTGCACAAGTTTCATGTATATAAATCATCTTAAAAATATCATTCTTTTTAATATATTCAATGCCACACTTTAGCTTTCTATTGCTAAGTTCTTCCTTAGAAAATTGTGATGAGACAAGAAGCTATCCTCTAAGAGGAGAGAGAACCACCATCTTTTTGCAAGTCTATAACACAACTTGTGACTATCGTTGAAACGGTGATCATTTGCTGCTTTAATGTCGTTCAGGTGTGAAATGGCGTGACATAATAGATAGTCCAGACTTCTCTTACTTGTATCAGACCAATGTAACTGAAGATTGCAGTACTCTAATGGTGTGGCAAGATGATAAGCCACAAATTTGGTGGCCCGATGAGGATGGTCGAAATTTTTGGTTCATCACCTTGTCACACTATTAGAGTACTGTAATATTCAGTTCCATTAGTCTGATACAAGTAAGAGAAGTTTGGCCTCTCTATTCTGTCCCGCCATTTCACACCTGAATGACATTGAAGCAGCAAACGATTCATTGTTTCAGGGATAGTCACACGTGGTTGTGTTATGGACTTGGCAAAAAGGTGGTGGTTCTCTCTCCTTTTAGAGGACAGGTTCTTGTTTTGCCAAAATTTTCGAAGGAAGAAGAACTTAGCAATGAAAAACTAAAGTGTGGCATTGGATATATAAAAAAGAATGATATTTTTAAGGTAGTTTGTATCCATGAAACTTGACTTGTGCATATGCATGTCTTCATTGGGTGAAATAAATGGAGACAAATTGAAGGTGTTTCAGGGTATAAAATGAAATTTTCTCCTGTTTCTATAGAAGGCCACATGTATTATGCAAGGATGAACTTAGGGAGTATATTTTAGATTTTGATCTAAATAGGAAAAGTTTTAGAAAGATTATTCTAATGGTGATTATAAAATTATGGATATATGAGAAGATTTGAGGTTGGCTTGATAGGAGACATTAATATTAAATTTTGAAAACCATCTTTAAGTATTGATTCTGTAGACTGGAATAACTAGTGATTATTTCTATGAGAGATGCTGTCATTGGAGAGTTTTGGAAAGATTCTTATGATAGGAATTTCATTGGTTTGGTGAGGACGTACACTGACAGAGAGATATTAATGCAACATGGTTTTAAGGTCAAATGCTTCTCTTATAATTTTCAAACAGAAGTTGTGAAGATGGAAAGAAGGAGATTTGACTCCAGTTTTTTTTACTTACAAAGTCTAAACTATCTATTATGTCACGCCACTTCTTGTATATTCTCTTGGACCTAAACAAGGATCCCACAGACAATTTTAAAAAGATTTTATACCATAAATCTTGTATGAAATTAGTTTCTTGAATTGACGTTCTTCTGTAAACAATCAATTTTGCTTTATCCTCATGCAACACAGAAGCAAAGTCAAGCGTTGAACTTAGTGCAAAAAGAAACAAAGATATCCTAACAAAGTGCAAAATTAAACTAGAATAAAAGAAAACAAAGATATCTAAAATCTCTCTAGAAAAGGGCACATGAATGACATACACAATCGTTTCAAAATTCAAGAGTAGCTCGTTCAAGAATAACACTAGCCTTCATTTTTTTAATAAAAACTCAAAAAAAATTACAAAAAAAGAAACAGAAGATGAGTATTGGTGGGAGGAGAGTATTGGTAGGAGACATTGGGCTTGTTTGGTTCTATTTTTGAGAACACTTTTGGTGTTTTTGAAAATTTTAAAAACGAGAATACTATTAGAAAGATGTTTGGTTACAAGTTCGGCCCAAAAACAGAAATGAAAACATTTATGAACTTTTTAGAAAATTGGGTTAAAAATAAAAACGATTCCCCATCGTTTTCATTTCATCAGTTTCTCTTCCATCTTTGAAATCTGCCCATCCCCATATACTCTTTCCTACTCTTCAAACCTTTGTAATCTCTTAACCCCTTGGTCTCTCCTCTCCATTTTCCCCCTCTTTTGCATTGTCTTGTTTAGCTGTTTCTTCACATTTGTTCTCTCACTCGTGTTCTGAATTGGCGAAGTCGTGGGTTTTGGCCGTGGGTTTGTGAGGATCTCTCTCTCCAACGCTATTCTCCGTGAAATCGACAAGGTATGTGGACTTCTATTTTCTCTCATCTCCTTTCCTCAATTTGCCAATTCTCCCTTTAGTGATTGCCTTTGATTTTTGGGTTTTTTGGATCTTTGCCTTCGTTTGGTTTCTTTGGATATTGTTCTTTGAGTGACGTTTTGGATCTTTCTTTTGCCATGTTATGGTGTCTCTAATTTTTGGGGTTATCGGATCTTTACCTTGTTTTGGTTTCTCACACCTGTTGTTCTTTGAGTGATGTTTTGGATCTTTCTTTTGCCATATTCTGGTTTGAGATTATTAATACTATTTAATATGGAAAAGAAATGGAAAATCTATTGTTGCAGGATTGATATTATATTTGGTCGTCTCCTAGAATTATTTCATTCTTCATGCTAGAAAATATAGCTCAAGTGTTGAGGCATTTCGTTTCCCTCTGTGTTCTTCCTTTTTTTTTTAAAATTTTATTAGGTGTTAATATTGGGTAAGGAATTGAGGAAACGGTTATTTTTGGGTTTGCTTAACCAAGAGAGTACTATCATCAAGTAACAAATGCGAGGGCAGTAATTGTCAATTGTCATGGCTTAATTATGATGGAAAGATTGCTGCTATTTCATCAACTTTACAATATATAACAGATAATTTATAAGGTTCTCATCCGTGCAACGAAAATACACAAGTGATCTGCTTTCAAATATTGGTGATAAGTATCATTGAAGGGTTTTGTATATAGCTGATTCATCTTGTAAGTTTATCATCTATCTAATCTTTTAATTATTCATTTTCCTTGAAGATCAGCTAGTGATGCAAAAAAGGGACACTTCTAATATTGTTCATCAATTATAAGCCTGGACACTTCTAATATTGAGCAGCTTGTTACATGCTCAAGGATTTTCGCTTGGGTGTTGAAATATGTACCCACATGATTTCCCATATTGAGGTTACTTGCATTTATACAACATAATTTTGCACAACTGCATTGCAATCGGCATGTCTTTCCTCTATGTTTTTTTGCCTTCTACTCTTCATTTTTGGTGTTTTGCTTTCAATATTTGTTGTTATTCCTTATTTGGCTCCATGTTTTTTAGCCAAAAAACACCAACATTGGTGGTATTGACACTCTGTTTGCTGTACCCGTAATTTTTGGTATTCATTGATATTGACATTAATGCCATTTGCATGGAATTTAACTTTAAAGATTAAAGTCGGTCATGATTGTGGAAAGTGAAGAAAATAAAACCAAAAAGTTAACAAATCTTGAATTTGAGACTAACATATATTCATTGTGCATCTCGGTTATGTTGCCTTAAATAGCAGTGTTCTGCTTTGAAATATTGTTGATAACTATCATTGATCATGTTTTTCCTATACATGATTTATGTTTATGTTGTTTATCTGTTTGTGTAATGATCTCATATGTTTGAAAGAATGGTGCTATCTTGATCGAGATTGGTACAAAGGCGATGATGAGTATCAAATGTTAGGTTTTTTCATTTATGAGATTACTATGTGCTAATATACCTTGGTTGTTATCTATGTGCTTATGCGGGTTTTATTAACCTTGAAATGACACATGGATTTTTTGTCGTTTAATGCACATTTTGATCTTATGTTTGTTAACAACATGAGCCACCTGAAACATTCTAAATGGAATAAATATAATTCCTTAGTTTCATTACTTATTTATAGATGAGTAATAGTGTGGAACATGCTACTTGGATGCTAGAACGCGAAAATTTCCCCATTGACTTGTTGCATGAGGAAACGAAGAACGGATTGCATTCTTTCACTGTAGACAACAAAACTTGAATGAAAATTGAGAATGAGTTAGCAACAAAGTTTGGGGTCCGTTACACGCCTGCGCAGTTGAAGGCAAAGTGGAATAGACTGAGGATTGCTACCAAAGACTCTGATAAGTTTATTCAAACTACAGGATTTGGTTGGGATCTCGAGTCCAACACTGTCAATGCTACTGAGGATGTATGGAAGAATTATTTAGAGATAATAACCCTTCAACATGAGTTTTTGATTAGTGTTCAGTACGTGGTAGTGTCTTTCGTATACCAAATGATTGTTAAAGAAAATTTTTTGGGCAGGATATCTTGAGGGGAAAAATTACAAGAAGAAGGGCTTGGCCAAATGTGATGTCTTGTTTGAAATTTTTGGTGGGAAGCTAGCCACAAGGAAACGTGCAATGGGTCCATACATTGTTGCCAACATTGGAGGTGTTGTGAACAAGTCCGTTCAGGAGGTGGGACTTGAGGAAAAGACAGAGGACTTCGATGACATATTGAACACCCCACCAGCGAAGGTTAAAGCTTCTGAGGGAGGTAGCGGCTCTTCGAAGAAGAAGAGTGCCACTAAGAGTCGTGTGGAATCTATTAAGCGCTGGTTCATAAGTTAGGCAACAAAAAGTGAAGCCTCTGTAGGTGCACAAGAAGAGTTCTATCACTATATTGCCGAGAAGCGAGCTTGTTTAGCTATCGTAAATAGTTGTGCTGATGATAAGGATAGTATCCGTACCTGCATGGGAATACTGAATGCAATTAAGGACTTAGAAGATAGGGTTTATGCACTGACGGTGCAGGAGTTTGCAATGAAAAAAGAAATGAGACAGGCGTTTATCAATGTGTCACCTAAACGTCACCGTGGATTTCTTCTTTCCATCTTTCGCTAGTGTTTTTCTTAGTGTCATTTTCCTTGGAACAATTTTTTTTTTCCAACATCGCATGAATAGTTTTTTCTATTGTTGTTTGCTTACTTTCATTGATCTTTCGGATGTTGTGGACATTGTTTACGTTTGTGACTTGAGTGTTGAGGACTTGTTATTCGTGCTTTGCTAATGTCCATATTATCTGTTTTTTTTAAGTCATACTAGCATAATAATGGCTGTGCTTCTCAAAGTTAGGTTAATTATGTCTTTTGTGTCATCAAGTACTGATGAAGATTATGCAATCATGCTTGGGATCTGTGGTGACACAAATGAAGAAATTAATCAAGACATAGAAATACTACAAATAATTATCAATTAGACTAATAGGCATCCTCTATGTAATAGTGCATTATTAAATGACAATATTGGGTTATATGAGATGTGTCGCATGTAGAGAGAATCGTTTTTAGCAATTGTTGAACTAATTCGACAATGTAACCTATATCCATCAAATAGATTAATAATACAAGAATTGTTGATGATGTTTTAAGAATCATTTCTCACTCGGATCGAAATAGGCAAATACAAGATTGGTTTGTACACTTTAAGGAGACAGTTAGTTGGCATTTTGGGGAGATATTGAATGCTATTTGTGCCTTGGCTACGGAAGGGATCTTGGAACCTGACTACAACACCATATCTTCGAAAATAAGACATAACAACAAATATTGGCCGTGGTTCAAAGTAAATTGATCTTAAAGTTGAATTGTTAGTGAATTTTTTATATTTTTTAGGTTAATTTGTTATATTAATACTTTGTTATGTAGGACTGTGTTGGCGCCATTGACTAAAAACATATTCAAGCTGTTATTCCAGTTGTCTTTCAAATCGTGTATAGTGAAAGGAGACATGTGTGCAAGCAAAATGTTATGACAGCTTGTAATTGACATGTTCACTTATGTCTATAGCAGATGGGAGGGCATAACTGTTGCTTCTAAAGTGCTTCAACATGCACTGATAGACCAAGAAAATCGTTTCAGGCGCTCACCAGGGAATAAATATTATGTTGTCGATTCGGGGTATAGCAATGTGCGAGGATTTCTCACACCTTATCGTGGTTAGAGATACCACCTGCAATAATTTCAAGAATCTGGGGGTCTAACAAGACCTTAGGAATTGTTTAATTATCGACACTTTTTTTTGTGAAATTGTATAAATAGGTGTTTTAATATTCTTAAAGCACGGTTCGTCACCCTCAAACATATGACCAATTACCCATTAGAAAAACAAGTGCAAATAGTCATTGCATGTTGTGTAATTCATAACTTAATTAAAATGCACACACTTAATAGTCCTCTATTCGTATTGTACGATGTTGATGAGCCAATCGAAGCAATTGAAGGTTAAAGATGAAGAAGACGACAACAAAATAATGACGAACAGGAAATAAGATTCTTTGGTGCTATTGCTGTTGTTGATGCTTACCACAGTATGGTGACGGATCAACATCACGTGCGGTTGTACACGGTGGATGTAACGACCCTCCTTACGTGGCCATTACTTAACTTCATAAACATACTTTTAATTAAATTACTCAATTTTTGTGGAACATTTTTTTTTCTTTTTTTTTATCAATTAAAAGTCAACCTTAACAATTTTATCTTAAAATTATTATTATATTTTATTATTGTTATCATTTTATTTCATTTTTACTTGTATATATATATATGATAACTAATTAATTAGTAACATAGCGGTAATTTCAATATATATATATATAGTAGTGAAATTTCAAAGTTATATACAAGACTCATGAGTCAAAGTCATCGAAACAGTTATCATCTAAACATATATCAAAATAGTCATTAACATAGTTATCAAAACATAAGTGGAAATCTAAGCGCGTGGTATCCATTTCCTATATCTCCACTTGATCGTCCGTCGCTTCGCTACCATCCATTAGGCATTACTGACAGGTTACTTACCTACAGTATGGATATTTTTGGATGAGTTTTCGCTCAGCAAGTAGGCTTAGTAACTCTTAAAAATGTCTAAAGTAGCATGTAATCATAAGTAATAACAAAAATGCATGAACCATATTATGTTCAGTTATGAACTTGTTTTGTTATTAATCGGGCCTGAGTAGTTGTACTGGTTGAACGCGATCAGCGAGATGTTAGGGTTTGCAAGGTCCCAACAACACCGTGACCAATTATAATTTATTACTTAACATGGAGCCCCTCTGTGGGTCGAGAGGTTGGTACGACTCTCTTGGTTAATTCTTCATTTAAGTTTCACTAGTTATTGTTAGTGAACATGAAATATGACACGGCATATCGTACTTAAAGCTTAACATGCTTGTAACATATTGAAAACCTTTATTTTAAACTATTCGTACTGTAGATGAGATTCTTACTTACCTATATCAGTGAAGTAGACTCCTCTATCAATTTAGAGTTTCTCTTTTTCTACTAAATAAATCTTTATAAACACCCATTACGAGTGTGAGAATTTTTCATTTTAGGCTATTCAATTTTTTAACATAACTGCAAGAATTTGATCATTTTGTTAGATCATGAATTCCTTTATCAACCGACCATGAGTTGCCCTATTTCTATTATAAGGAATAATTTTACTAAATTCTCATAATATTTAACTTTTTCTTAATTTTCATATGTTTATATCTACGCTGATAATTAATTAATTTCACAATAATTAATTAATTATCTATCGTTATTTAAACCGTAAGACATTATTCTACTTAATTAGTCACTTTTGAATTCATGAATCTTATCTCAAGTCTTAATTAGGCTTGTTTTAAATTTGTTTCATGGGTTCGCAATTTATTTTAAGTTTATACACGCTAAAATGATATTATAATGTCTTATAGATTCTATCGATAGGTTGTGTATCGAGCGACATTTTAGACCGAAACAGGCGTTGGACCAGTGTCTAACATCGTGGCATTAAAGTTCTATCGTATCGGGTTTTTATGCTTGCAAACTTAATGTTCAACTGAAAACAATTAAAGTTCATTCTTGAAATTCTTACCCGTTTACCTTAGAATTTCAAATAAAAATTGCAGAATAAAAAAACACTTGAAATTGTTAACCCACTAAATCTTGAGGTTATATAACCTCTCAAAAGTACCGTAATTTCTCAGTTTAGTGAAAAATTAAATTTTAAAGTCACGTGATCTTTGTTTGTAAAAACTAATACCGGTGGAGTAATTTTAGAAGATTTATAGGAAATCGCTTGTTAATACATTTTTCATTTAAAGTTCTTTCCTTGTAAAAGTCACTTGTTTTTAAATGTGTGATTTAATGATTTTTATTGCTTGTTCTAAAGTTTCGTTTACCATTTTATTTGACAAAAATTGTTTTACGGTTAAAACTTTGAAAGTTTGCTGTTTAAAAATTTTGACTATTTTTGTATATCAAATTTTAAGTCCAATTTAGAAATAGATTTTCACAAAAATTTCTTCATAAAAGTTATTCATTTGCCTGCAATCTAAAACTTTTATGTTTAATGAAAATTGTAGTTTGGCCTCGAAACGATCCGAAACGTTAAAACAGTTTTTTACGTAAAAATGTAGTTTTTGGACTATTTTAAAAAACTATCGATAACTGTATTTTAGAAGCAGATTTTGAAAAAAAATTTTTCACGAAAGTTGTTTGTTTTATCGAAATCTAAAACTTTCGTGTTTCGTGAAATGTAAAATTCGGACTCGACATGGTTCGAAATTGGCAAAACAGTTCCAGCACTGCTGGAACTCTTTTGGGCAGTTTAAATAAACTGCATTAAGCAGTTTTTGGGCTGCCTTTTTGGCCTTTTTTTGGGACTGTTCAGGTAGTCTATAAAAACTGTTCGATAGGCCTATTTAGAGTCAAAATTGTGTTTTTTTGCAGTCACGGTATTTGTACAAAACGATGAAAACTAGAAGTCTCATGTTTGATAAAGTTTTAAAAATCGATCCTAAGGCCTTCGTATACACGTTCATAGTTTGTGGAAAATTTTTTCACAAACTAAAACTTGTACCAAACATAACTCTAACACGCCTATTAACTTTTTACATCACATACAAGCACTAACCATACTAATCACACAAAAATAATTATTACAACTTATTTCCTCACCCAATCATCAAATCTATCATAAAATTTCAAACTTTAACCTAAAAAAAATTTAAGGAAAAGTTTAGATTACTTACCCTTGATGACTATCCTTGGTTGGTTGATCTTAAAACTTCTATCTCTTCTCTTTTCCTCTTCTTGAACCAACACTAAATCAAAACTTTATCATGTAAAAATCTTTCTTGGCTTGGCTATCATATAAATGCTATTTAAGCAACATTTTTTTTCTTTGCTAAGGAAAAATAAAAAGGAAAGAAATGGTGTAGATAATACCTTGGACAATGTTCTTCACCACCTCTTTTTTCTTCTACTCTTTTTTTTTTTCTTTTTTCTAAGCTCATTTGATGGAAACCATGGAAATGAGAAGTGGGAAAATTATTTTGGCTTTTTCTTCTCTTGGAGACTTCGGTGGAACAAATGGAGACAAGTGGTGATACAATTTTTTTTTCCTTTTGGTTCGGTGGAAGTGGAGAAAAGAGAAAAGCAAACGGAGGGAAAGAGCTCTTACCTTTTGACTTCTTGATTTAGTGGTGGGACTTGAATTAAAGTGAAGATAAAAGTTTTCTTTCTTGGAAGCAAGTCACTCGGTGAAACATGTGGGAAACATGACAAAGCATGCTTTTTCCTTTTTTCTTACTTTATGACTTACTTGGTGGACAAGTGAGAAACAAGATGAAGCAAGCTTTTTCCTTTTTTCTTCCTTTATGACTTACTTGGTGGACAAGTGGGAAACAAGTCAATTTTTTTTTTTGACTTAAACTAGACTTATCAATCTTCAAAGTTGGTGTCATAATGAGATGGGTGGAGTGTTAGGTGAAACCAAATTAATTGAGTAGAGTACAATGATTACAATGGAAGTTTAATTTAAGGTACTCTTGGCCTTTCTTGTAAGTAATGCTTAAGCAGGTAAATTTTATACTGTCAGTAATAATTAACATAGCTGACAAAATTTTTTTATTACTTGACTAATCCTCTCATATTTCTTCAAATACTGTGACACGCTAATCACAGTATGAACCGATATCAGGCAAAGTTTAATCGTGTATTGATTTTTGACTGCATTAGGTCTACGAATTTATTTTAGACTTAATAAAAATATGGACTTGATTTTTAAATATCCGGGCTCAATAATGACAGTTTTTAATAGTGTCATTATCCAAGCTTGCACCGTAATTTATGCGTTTTATTGTGGCGTTCAGCGCGGGCCCCACCTCAAGCCTCCATAGGACCCACCTTGCGGGGCCCTCGGACTTGTGGCTCTTATTGGTGAACCGTTCTCGTGCCGCCCTCTCATCCGTACTGTCCCCTCTGGGGCCCTCTAGCCCCTTAGGGCAGTGGAAAGTAGTCCTTGGGGCAGGTCTTATTTAGGTCGGTATAGTCCATACAAACCTGCCATTTTCTATTCATTTTCTTAACTAGGACCACATTTGCGAACCACTCCGGATACTTTACTTCTCGGATGAATCTCACCTTTAGGAGCTTCTGGACCTGTTCATTAATGGCAGCGTACCTTTTTGGGTTGAAGGCCCTTCTCTCTTGAATAACAGACTTGTGATCTGGTTGGACGTTAAGCCGATGACAGATTATGCTGGGATCAATGCTGGGTATGTCCTCATGAGACCATGCTGGGTATGTCCTCATGAGACCATGCAAACACATCCCGATACTTCGTAAGGAGGTTCTCTAGGTCAGCTCAGATCTCAGGTTTCAGCTAAGAATCGAGTTGGATCGTACGGTCAAAATCTGTTGGGTCAAGGCTGAACGACACCGGATCCTTGACAAGGGCGGCCCTCACCTCCTCCTCAAGCATACAGGGTCGAGGTCGGAAAGCATCTTGGGCACTGGCTCGTTCAAAAATTGTATTTCGTTGACCATGTAAATGGTCGAGACATTTAACTACCGAGCTAATGCGGCCTTTATAGCATTAGCATAGCAAGCTTAGGAATCCTTCTGTTGTGACCTAATTACTCTGACCCCGTTGTCCGTTGGAAACTTCATGGCCAGGTGGTAGGTGGAAACCACAGCCTTCAGTGCATTTAGCGTCGGACAGTTGATGATAATGTTGTATTGGGAAGGTTTGTCGAGGACGGGGAAGTCGACGATACGTGTAACCTGAGCAACAACCTCACCGAAGGTGACTGGCAGGCCGACCTTCCCAACTGCTCGGATGCATTCATTAGTGAAGCAGTAAAGTGGCATTTGAACCGGGATAAGGGTAGCATTGTTGATCTTTAGCTTGTCATACGATTGCTTAAACAGGATATCAGTTGAACCACCATTGTCGATCAGCACATACTTTATTATGTTGTTGGCGATGTGCAGCTCGCACACAAGGGCGTCATTATACGGGTGGATTAATTGATCTGCCTCTTCCTCAATAAATGTGATCGGCATGTCTTGTTGGCAGTAAATTTTATTGACATACTCGGACATGTTAATGAGCTTGTCTTTCTCGATCAGCTGAGCTTTCTGGATGTAAGCTCGCTGCCCACTTGACGTGTTCTTGGTAATTGGCCCTCCAAAAATTGTGTGAACAGTATTTGGGGGTTTTGAAGCGTTCCCATCGTCATTGTGTGAGCGGTTTGGCGCATCTCGAGCCGATTGGTCATTTCTCCCAACTGTAGAGCCTGGGGTTAAGACTCGCTTTACAAACTCCCGCAGGTGCCTGTCTCGGACCAGCCTCTCGATCTGGTCCTTGAGCTAGATGCAGTCGCGGCTGTTATGTCCCACGTCTTTATGAAAGTTGCAGTACTTATTTTGGTCCCGTTTTGTCTTACTGCCCTTGAGCTTGGGCGGATCAACCAGTAGATTCCTCCCGCTCACCTGAGCAAGTACTTCATCAATGCTAGCTACCAGGGGTGTGTAGCTTTGGAATTTCCCGGTTGGCACTTTCGGCTTCTCGGTCTTCTTGTCCTTCTTTTGCTTCTTGTTCTGCTTGGCGCTTGGTTGTTGGGGTGCCTTCTTTGGTTTCTTCTCCTTCTTCGCACCGCTACTGCTACCTTCTTTTCGACAGCTCTTCATATATTCAGCTGCGTCGGCATACCTTTGCGGGTAGCTGAGCATTTGAAAAAACATGCTCGGTTGCTCGAAGGCCAACGATTAGGTCAGCTTTTCTTTTTGGAGGCCCTCTACGAAGGCATGCTTCAGGGTCTCGTCTTCGACGTGCTTAACCTCGAGCACTGCTCGGGTAAATTGATTAATATTATCTTTGACATTGCCATCTCCCTGCTTGACGGCATACAGATAAGTTATTTCCTTTCTCCTCGTTTTTGTCTTGGAGAAGGCTGTCGAGAAGGCGTCAGAGAGCTATCGAAAAGAGGTGATTGAAGCTGGTTCAAGGCGCTAGAACCACTGTTGAGCTGGTCCGATCAGGGTTAAGAAAAAGGCCTTGCACATGGTTGCATCGCTAGTGTTTTGTGAGAGCATGTGTCTTCAGTACAATTCGACATGCTCGTTAGCGTTTGCGGTCTTGTTGTAGGCCTTGATTTGAGGGACTTTGAATTTAGGCGGCATCGGGGCTCGCATAATGGCGTCGATAAACAGCGAATCTAGGGCACTGACGTCATCCAAACTGAAGCAATTGTTGCGAATTTCGTCAATTTGGTGCTACAGCTCCCAAAACTAGCAGCTATTGGTATCTTCGGGTAGTTCCACCCTATAGGGTGCTCCGCCCTTAACCCTGTCACCTGCCCCAAGGTGGTGACCCTGCTGAGCTTCCCCTTGGCGTCTGAGCCGATAAAAAACGAAGGCTCGGGAGCCCTGAGGTGACAGAGCCCGCGCCTCCTGTGGGCCAAGGCGACCTTCTTGGACTACACTGTTGTTCGTCGATATGCCATGTGTGGATCTTCTGGAGTGCTTGGAGTCAACTTTACTTGTAATGACCAAGAAAAATCCTAAATTTAAATAGCATAATTTATCTATTTAAATCAAGGATTTTCTTGGAAACACTGTGAATGAAATACGTGCTTAAAGAATTTATGAAATTAACATATGACTGTTCCAAAAATTCCATAAAAGATTCTATAGTTAATTAATTTACTATTATAAATTATTGAAGAGATTTATAAATTCTACCGCAACTGAGGCAGAAAAAAAAAATTATCTGTAAAGAACTTGAGAAAATTAATTTTGAGAATTTTCAAGTGCAATATTAAGTTAGTAGTGCATCAAGAGACATTATAACACAAATTTGATCCTTAATTGTCAAATTAGTCAAAAATGGGATACGTGAGTAGCCGTATCAACATAAATTACAGTGCAAGCTTAGATAGTGATACTATTAAAAACTATGTTATTATTGAGCTTAGCTACTGAAAAAGTCAAGTCCACATTTTTATTAAGTCTAAAATAAATTTCTAGACTTAATGTAGTAAAAAAAAAATCGATACGCGATTAAATTTTGCCCGATATCGGTTCATACTGTGATTCAACGTGTCACAGTATTTGGAGAAATAGGAGTGGATTAGTCAAGTAATACAAATTCCTGTCAGCTATATTAATAATTACTGGCAGTATAAAATTTACCTACTTAAGCATTTCTTACAAGAAAGGCTAAAGATACCCTTAAATTAAGCTTCCATTGTAATCATTGGACTCTACTTAATTAATTTGGTTTCACCTAACACTCTACTCATCTCATTATGGCGCCAACTTTGGAGATTAGTAAGTCTAGTTTAAGTCAAAAAAATTGACTTGTCTCCACTTGATTTCCACCGAATAAGTAAGTCATAAAGGAAGAAAAAACAAAGTTTGCTTTGTCTTGTTTCCCACTTGTCCACCGAGTGAGCTTGCTTCCAAGAAAAAGAAAACTTTTCTCTCCATTTGTTTCAAGTCCCACCACCAAATCAAGAAGTCAAAAAGTAAGAGCTCTTTCTCTCCATTTGCTTTTTCTCTTCTCTCCACTTCCACCGAACAACCCAACCTCCAAAAGAAAAAAAAGAATTGTTGTATCATCACTTGTCTCCATTTGTTCCACCGAAGTCTCCAAAAGAAGAAAATGCCAAAATAATTTTCCCACTTCTCATTTTTATCGTTTCCATCAAATGAGCTTAAAGTGAAGGGAAAAAAAAAATATGAGAGCTTTCGCTTGTTTCCAACATTCCTTCCGTCGTGTGACAAGTCTTAAGAAATAAAAGTGCTTCCATCTTCTTTTTCACTCCCACCGATTTACCAAGCTCAAGAAAGAAAAAAAAGAAGAAAAAGAGAGAGTAGAAGAAAAGGAGGTGGTGAAGAATATTGTCCAAGGTATTATCTACATTGTTTCTTTCCTTTTATTTTTCTTTAGCAAAGAAAAGAAAAATGTTGCTTAAATAGCATTTATGTGATAGCCAAGACAAGTTAGATTTTTGCATGATAATGTTTTGATTTAGTGTTGGTTTAAGAGGAAAAGAGAGGAGATAGAAGTTTTAAGATCAACCAACCAAGGATAGTCATCAAGGGTAAGTAATCTAAACTTTTCCTTAAATTTTTTTTTAGGTTAAAGTTTATAATTTTATGAGAGATTTGACGATTGAATGAGGAAATGGGTTGTAATAATTATTTTTGTGTGATTAGTTTGGTTTGTGATGTAAAAAGTTAGTACGGTATGTTAGAGTTATGTTTTGTACAAGTTTTAGTTTGTGGAAAAATTTTTCACAAACGTTGAACGTGTAAACGGAGGCCTTAGGATCGATTTTTAAAACTTTACCAAACACTAGACTTTTAGTTTTTGTCGTTTTGTACAAAATCTTGTGACTAAAAAAAAAACACAATTTTGACTCTAAATAGGCCTACCGAACAGTTTTTATAGACTGCCTAAATAGTCCCAAAATCTGTCAAAAAGACAGGCTAAAAACTGCCTAATGTAGTTTGTTTAAACTGCCTAAAACAGTTTTAGCACTGCTGGAACAACTTTCGTGAAGAATTTTTTTTCAAAATTTGCCTTTAAAATATAGTTATCTATAGTTTTTCAAAATAGTCCAAAAACTATATTTTTGCGCAGAAAACTGTTTTAACGTTTCGGGTTGTTTCGCGGCCAAATTACAATTTTCATTGAGCATAAAAGTTTTAGATTGTAGTAGAATGAAGAACTTTTATGAAGAAATTTTGTGAAAATCCATTTTTAAATTGGACTTAAAATTTGATATACAAAAATAGTTAAAATTTTTAATCGGTTAACTTTCAAAGTTTTAACCGGAAAACAATTTTTGTCAAAAAATAAAATGGTAACCGGGACCTTAGAACAAGCAATAAAATCATTAAAGCACACATTTAAAAACAAGTGACTTTTACGAGGAAAGAACTTTAAATGAAAAACTGTATTAATAAGCGATTTCATATAAATCTTCAAAATTACTCCACCGGTACTAGTTTTTACAAACAAAGATCGCGTGACTTTAAAATTTGATTTTTCACCAAAACAAGAAATTAGAGTACTTTTGAGAGGTTATATAGGCCCAAGATTTAGTGGGTTAAAGATTTCAGATATTATTTTATACGGTGATTTTTATTTGAAATTTCATGCTAAACGGGTAAGAATTTCAAGAATGAACTTTAATCGTTTTCAATTGAACATTTAATTTTCAAATGTAAAAACCTGATACGATAAAACTTTAATGTCATAATGTTAGGCACGGGTCCAACGTCCGTTTCGGTCTAAAATGTCGCTCGATACACAACTTATTGGTAGAATCTATAATGACGTTATAATATCATTTTAGCGCTTATGGACTTAAAATAAATTGCTAGCCCATGAAACAAATTTAAAACAAGCCCAATTAGGACTTAAGATAAGAATCATGAATTTAAAAATGACTAATTTAGTAGATTAATGTCTCACGGTTTAAATAACGATAGATAATTAATTAATTATTGTGAAATTAATTAATTATCAACGTAGATATGAACATATGGCAATTAAGAAAAAGTTTAAATATTGTAAGGATTTAGTAAAATTAATCCTTATAATAGAAATGAGAAAACTCATGACTAGTTGATAGAGGAATTCGCAATCTAACAAAATGATCAAATTCTTGCGCTTATGTAAAAAAAAAAAATTAATAGCCTAAAATGAGAAATTCTCATACACTTGTAATGGGTGTTTATACAGATTTATTCAATAGAGAAAGAGGAACTCTGAATTGATAGGGGAGTCTACTTCACTGATACAAGTTAGTAGGAATCTCGCCTACAGTACGAATAGTTTAAATAAAGGTTTTCAATATGTTACAAGCATGTTAAGCTTTAAGTATGATATGCCATGTTATATTTCATGTTCATTAAAAATAACTAGTGAAACTTAAATGAAGAATTAACCAAGAGAGTCGTACCAACCTCTCGATCCACGGGAAGGCTCTATGTTAAAGTAATAAATTATAATTGGTCATGGTGTTGTTGGAACCTTGCAAACCCTAACATCTTGCTGATCGTGCGCAACTGGTACGACTAATCGGGCCCGATTAATGATAAGACAAGTTCATAACTGAGCATAATGTGGTTCATGCATTTTAGTTATTACATATGATTACATGCTGCTTTAGACGTTTTGCAAGTCACTATTCCTACTTGTTGAGTGAAAGCTCATCCAAGGATATTCATATTGTAGGTAAGCAACCTGTCAGTAATGCCTAATGAATGGTGGCGAAGCGGCGGACGATCAAGTGGAGATATGGGAAATGGATACCGCGTGCTTAGATTTTCGCTTATGTTTTGATGACTATGTTAATGACTGTTTTGATATCTGTTTTGATGATGATTGTTTCGATGATTCATGAGTCTTGTATATAACTTTGAAATTTTGCAACTATATATATATATATTGAAATTACCGCTATCTTACTAATTAATTAGTTAATATATATATAAGTCAAAATGAAATAAAATGATATTAGCAATAATAATAAAGTGTAATAATAATTTTAAGATAGAATTGTTAAGGTTAACTTTTAAAGGATAAAAAAAAAGAAAAAAAATGTTCCATGAAAATTGAGTAATTTAATTAAAAGTATATTCATGAAGTTAAGTAGCGGCCACATAAGGAGAGTCGTTACATCACTGAGGTTGGCGGCACCTTGCCCTACTTGACGAATTAGTAAATAAGGGCTTTTCGACTATCAAGGTAGGCGTTGCTCGGCAGAGAACGAAAACTAGTTAGGTGGAAAGAAGCATGCTTGCCTGAATGTAATAAATGCACTCTATGTATAGGTTGCCACTTAGACCAGGTGTCAGGTGGGTTTTGCCCATAACTCGTGTGTCACATCAAGGCATGTCAGAAGGCAAAAGACAAGTGTCGTGCCCTCCGTCGGTGGATTGTTTCCCATCCGACGGCAAGTTGTCCACCATCTGTTGGCCAGTGATGGCTAGTAGTAGCCTACTTGTGAGTAAAGGAATCTAACCCAAGCTAGTGTCTGAACCGAGGAGGCAACTAGTTGTGCTGTAGCTTAGAGGGCCCTGAAAAGCACCTCAGATAGGTGATCCGAGCTTATCGAGATCGGATATTGGCTCCCAGTGGTACTTGTCGAGTTGGTTTGCCAACCACCTAGAGCAAGGCTCTTCGACGGTGGCGTCGAGCTTACCCCCAACAGTTGCTGACAAGCTATATATGTCTGAGTGTAGAGACCAATTAATTGATCAAATGTGGACACATTACCAGTAGTTGAGGATAGATGTAAGAAGATGTTTGTATGTATCATACTTATTATTCGTAATGTTTAATTTGTAATGTACGGTTCATTAAGGAGAGGTGACTCCATTAATTAGTAGTTCTCGTATTTACAAGTAATTTATCATTTAAGTTCAATTTTTTGAAAAAATTAATTTATAAAGAAGAGCAAGCTATGAAAATCATTAACAATAACTGTAAATATGTTAACCGATCGATAATAGTAATAATAAATATGACTTGGTTTAATAATTTTAACTGTAAATTTTTTAAATGGTCATTTTCAAAAACAAGTAAACCAAATGCATTTTTATTTTTCTTACCTATTCTTAAAAATTGCAAAAAGTATTAAAAAATATATTTTTAAAATAGGCTCAGCATGTTCTCCAAAATATTCTCATTTTCAAGTTTTTCAAAAAAGCAATACCAAACGGGCCCATTGATATCAAATTTTGGTATTTTGTAGGCTTGAAAGAACTAGTCATCATTCCTATCAGATATGCTGTTATTGGAAAGTTTAGGGAAGATTTCTATGATATGAACTTCATTGGCTTGATGGGATCGTATACTGATGGAGAGATGTTAATTCAACATGATTTTGAGGCCAAATATTTCTCTTATAATTTTCAAATAGGAGTTGTAAGGATGGGAAGAAGTAGATTTGACTTTAGTTTTTTTACTTACAAAGTCGGTATATACTCTGTTAAGAAGTATGATTGTAGGTTCGTTTCTATTCTCCTTTTTTTGTAACCCTTGTTGTTTTAATATTTGTTTGCAAAGTGTTTTTGTTCAACTTTCTTATTATTGAAATATTGGGTCAAACACTATTATTTTTTTTTCCTTTCTCAGATGCTATCCTGCTAGACTGATATTGGAAGAGCCTTGTACACATTAACTTGAAGAAATCAGGAATAGACTTTAAGCCCAAATATGGAGTTTGTCTTGCTCTCTCCGACTTACTTTTTTTTGGCTTCTTTTGGATGCTATTGATTTTTTTTTATTTGTTATTCTTTATTTTTTTTTCATTTGGTGTTATTTTCTCACCAATTTTGTCTCATTCAAATATAACTTTCCCCTCGTTATCATTGCAATAAAGATAATACGTATACTATTACATGACGCTTTGAGATCCTAGGTCCACCCCAGCATTTACATTTTTGAACTGTAATGCTAAAATATATGTTCTTTTGTTTATAAAAAAATAAATAAATAATTATGTTGTGTTTTTAAATAAATGACAACAATTGCCATCCTTGTACCTTGCAATGGTAATGTAGTATGACTAATAAAGTTGCCTTTTTCTGGAGACAATTTTGATTAGGCACTTTACAACAATGCCCAGAAAAAGAGTGCTTTTTTAAAAATTATACTCCTAAAATTCCATTTTCAAAAGTGTCCATTTAATAAAAAAAGTGATTTATTAAAAGTCCAAGTTATGCTTTATTTTTTAATTAAAAATAATTTATTAAAAGTTTGAATTATCCTTCTTTCTCACTTTTTTATGTGGTAGATTACTCTAGTCGTTACGCAGGGTGCTGGATTGTAACTTGGTAGGTTTTACCAGATTTCAATATATTTTTTTTAAAACAAAGCTCTAGTCGATGGCGAGAGGTATTGAATTGTATCATAGTAGGTTCCTGCTTGATTTCAACATAGTTTCTTTTATAATAAATATGCACTAACCGCCACTAATTGTCGGCGTAGGATGTCGGAGTGGAACTTGCTAGGTTCGGTCCTGGAACCTGTTAGGTTCCATCTTGGAACTTGCCAGAACCCACCATATGTTAGCCCTGAACCCTCTAGGTTTCATCTTAGGACCCATCAGATTCCGTCTCAGAACCCGCTAGATTTTATCCCGAAAACCGTCATATTCCAAAGTAAGAAGAAAAAAAGAAGAGCCGATCAAGAAAAAAAATACAATCAGATTACAATTTATTACACAAACAACTAAATAACACACACACACACACACATATAACACATCAAAACTTGAATTTCAATAAAAACCAAATTTAAGCTTCAACAAAAGAATTCTCTTTATTTACAAGATCATTACAAATTTATTTTAATAAGACACTCGATAACCGTGGGAAACAAAAGGATGAGGCAGCCAATTCAAGACGTCAATAGTATGCATAAGACTACCTAGGCCTTTGCTCCATGGATGCAAAGAAAAAAAAAATGAATTAAAAACAAAATTTGTAAGAAAAAACATCAAGCACATATGGACATCAACTAAGATATACATGCTTTGACATTGATTTACACTCAAATTTTAGGAAAAATTATATGCTATGGCTTTGATCAAAGCATATTGAAAAGTAAATAACTTGAAAAGGATTTTTCTGGAGTACGAAGTGAAATCTGATGAATTTTCTAGTTTAAACTATCATGTAATACCTTAAAAAATATGACAATGAATGATTACAATCATCTTAAAATTATATTGTTCAAACTCTTAAATGTCTCCAGAAACTTACCAGTCTTAGAAGATGCCTAATGAAGAGAATACCAATGCCAAAAAAGATTTTTTGAAAACATAAACTAATAGTGGTTCATGAGTTTATTTAGGCGTTGATAAACTAATTATTGGTCAAAATACTAGAATAGGATAGGCAAATAAGGAAAGCATGGATGCAAATTGTTACCTAAATCCATGGCTCCAAGTTTTGTAAATGATGTTCTACATTATCATGCAAAGCATCCAAAGCGACCTTGTCAATCTGCACAAATACTCTCTCTAGTTAACTCTAACAAAAGCATCAATTGAGCATCCCAAACACATTTGTGGGCCATTGTGGTAATGTCGAAGTCAAGACAAGCTTGTAAACTAGATAAGTAGTCTTGTAGCAAAATTCATCAACGATTGTCTCCACAGAGAAAGAGAGATTTTGGGGAGACGGGAAATGGAGTTTATTGTGGGATATCTTGACGGCTCAACGCTCACAGGCAAGAGAAAGGGAAAAGCCCAATTCGGCCCATTACTCAAATATAATGGGAGTTGAGATAACCCCCAGAGCTCGCCACTCTAGAAAGGAGTCGAGGTTAAACTAATTTCGTGTTCTCCTCCTGTTAGTGTGCTTCCACTTCCAAAAGTAGATAAGAGTGGGTAAGGTCGACAATTGAAATAATGTGTCTGAGAATAAAGTCACTAACATGAGACTCGATGCACTTTTCTAAGCATGCAGAGATAGCATGCGCAAATAACATAGGCTGGCATAGAACACGGAGATTCTTATCTCCATTAACAATATTTTAATCATTTTCCCATAATACATCAAGGCTATAAATGGGAGAGTTGGAGATTGGGAGAAGGGTTGGACTCCAGATTATTGAAATCATAGAAAACACTATTTGCCCTTATCTGAAAACACATCTTCTTCTGTTTCTTGTAATCCATATATTGTAAACATTTGATAAGAACAAAACTATAGTGGATGTAGCTCATTTGAGAGTGAACCACTATAAATCCTCATCTCTATACTTTTGCTTTCTTACTTTTTAACTGCATTAAACAGTGAGCATCGTGAGTGATTGTGAGGATTATTACAAAGAAATTGCTGATTAATTTCTAGCATCAACAATTGGCACTAAAAGGAGGGCTTTCATCTTCGAAGAACAAACAACCATCATCGGTAATCAAGAATCAACATGGTGACTTGTACCAACTGTATCGAAGCCCACAACAACTCCATCACCCAAGGAGAAGCCAAATCAGTTGGAGATGGCAGAGGATTAAGAAGAGGCAAATAGCCTTCATGGACCACCTTGCTAGAGCAAAAGGTGGACAGAATAAGATGACTTCTTGAGCAAATCTCAACAGCCCTGGTTGGTCTTCAAGGTGGTAGCCCTCCATGTGATGACCTTGAGGACCTAAGGGACCCATCTAGTAGTCAAAAAGGTGGCCAAGGTAACCTTGAGGGAACTAGCGAGACTGAGGGTGGCCGACAGGGAACGACCAATTCAATGGGTAGCCGAGAATGAAGGAACAGAGTAGAACAAGCTTGACTCCAAGAAGCTGGACCCTCGAATCAGCAATAGCAAGACATAGGTCTACCCCTACTCCTTCCCAGACATAACGCCAGACTAGAAGCTTCCTCAGCACAAACCGTAGGCGATTTGAGGGACTAGCTTAGGAGGAGAGACTTAAGGGACCACTTACACGAGAGAAGAGCTGCATCAATGGGAAATGATCCCAATGTGTTCAACCAACCAGCCACAAACCAACCAATTAATAGCCAACTAATTGACCCTAATGTAATAGCTCAACAGGTGAACCAACAAATCCAAACAATGTTGGGACTCCCCGAGGATGAGATTATGTGACTAGCAAGCCGCATTCGAAATCTAGAGGAAAAGCTTGATGTTCACCATGGGGAATAGAAAATGTATACGACCTTGTTTACACATTCCATCATGGAATTACCTCTTTTAGGGAGGTTTAAGACTCCCCAGATGACATCTTATGAGGGACTTACAGATCTAGATGACCATATTCAAATTTTTGAGTCATAAGTGAAACTCTACAAAGTTCCACAAGAAATTATGTGTAGGGCTTTCAGTCATACCCTTTCAGGGCCAGCAAGAAGATGGTTCAGAACATTGAAGGCAGGGAGCATACTTGCTTTCAGGACTTGAAAGTAGCCTTCCTTAATTAGCTTGTGGGGGTGAGATCTCTACCACCAGCCAAGGAGAAACTAAGCTTCCTTACTTACTGGTCAAATGAATCCTTAAAGGATTGGCTTGCGAGGTTTACTAGAGAAGTAGCTACAAAGGGATGAGTCTCAGAAGACGTTGCCCTCTATGAGGGCCTTGAGCTGCATGCGAACAGACATTCCCTTTAGGATGATCTCGACCTTAAAGGGCCCAAAACATACCAAGAATTCTTGGAAAGGGCCTGAGGCTACATCAACCAAGAAGAGGTCAAGGGCCTGGCCTTAAGAAAGATGATGAGAGATAGCAATAGTAGTAACAATCAAGCTCAAAAGGATGGAGGAAAGAGGAGAACTAAACCTCAGGGGCATGATGGCTCAAGGCTGCCTGCTTATGACCCTTACCGATTCCTTCAAATCGAGTTGTTATCACAAATAATAACAAGTGGTAGAGGCAAGAAGGTAGAAAAGGTCAGCCTCAACAAAGGTACAACAGTTACCATAGACCCATTGCTCTAATTGATGACATCTATCACCAGATCAATGATTAGCCCTACCTTCAACATCCTCCACCAACGAGATCAAACCCAGACAAGTGAATTCAGGGCAAGTATCACAAGTTTCATGGTGATATGGGACATTACACCAGCTAGTGTACAAGCCTGAAGGACAAGATAAAGAGGCTCATAAGGGAAGGTCGGTTGTAGGAGTACAGGGATAGGAGGAAAAGGAACGAAAAAGGAAACAGTTGCCTAAATAACTGAAGAAATGATGTGCCTCGACGCGAGGGAGACCGGCAATCAAATGAAGACAACACACTTGTAGGTCTTATCTGAATAATCTACGGGGGACCATACCTTGGTGGTGATTCATAGAGGTCCTAGAATAACTACGCCCGGGAGGCAAGGGAGAGCTCGAAGAACAGGTGTTGGAATGTATTGACAAGCAAGCTTGCCAAAAAGTAGAGATATGAGGGAAATAGAAATTACTTTCTTGGAAGCAGTTTCCCATGGGGTCCATTTCCCTCACAATGACGCCTTGGTGGTCGAGGCCATGATTGAAAATTACACTATGTGCCAGATCCTAGTGGAAAATGGTAGTTTTATTGACATCATCTACTTAGACTACTTTAGTAAGATGGGAATCTCTCTGGACTAGACGATGCTAAACTCTCGACCACTGTATAGGTTCATTAGGGATAACGTAATACCCAAAGGAACAATTACGCTTTCAGTTATAGTGGAAGAGAAACCAAGGACAACAAAAATCATGTCTAACTTCCTCGAAAAAAAATACAAAGACTAGTATAGCACAGTGATAGGGAGGCCAACATTGAGGACCTTGAAGGCCATAAACTTCATTTATCACTAGAAAGTGAAGTTCCCTATGGCCCAAGGGTTAGGCGAGATAAAAGGAATCCAGTAGGAGTCCAAGCAAACCTATTCTGACATCATCCACACTTATGCCAACACCAAAAGGATGGAAATGAGAATAGTGAATGGACCTCTAGTAGAAGACTTGGACTCAAGGCTAGGGGAATAGGTAACTAGCACAGAACCCGCCGAGGATCTAATAGAGGTGGCCCTAGATGAAGAGGACCCCTTTAAAGTTCTTAGGATTGGGTCAGGACTCAACAACAAAGAAACAGATGAACTGAAGAGATTCCTTAGCAAGAATCTTGATGTGTTTGCATGAACCCATGAAGACATAGAGGGGATAGACATAGAATTCATCTGTCACCACTTTAACATCGACCCCAGTTATCCTCCAAAGAGACAAAAGAGGTGACCCTTGAACCCAGAAAGTACGAGGTACTTAGAGAGCAAGTTGATAAGCTAGAGAATAATAGGTTTATTAAGGAGTCTCACTACCTAGATTAGATCTAAAATCCTATCCTTATTCAAAGCCCAATGTGAAGTGGAGAACATACATAGACTTTAGTGATTTGAACAAGGCATGTCCAAAGGACAACTTCCTTCAACCCCAAATAGATCAATTGTTCGACCATTGTAGGGCACGAGTTGTTAAGCTTCATGAATGCTTACTCGGGCTACAACCAAATCCCCATGCATCTAAGAACCCAAGAGCATACTTCTTTCATCACTAATAGGGGGATATATTGTTACCCCGTCATGCCATTTGGGTTGAGAATGCCGAGCCAACATACTAGAGCTTGGTGAATAAAGTGTTTTCCAAACAGATTAGGAAAACAATGGAGGTGTATGTGGACAACATACTGGTCAAGTTTGTAAAGGCGAGCTTCCACATTTTTCATCTAGACGAGACATTCAACATCCTAAGGAAGTACAAAATGAAGCTTAACCCTCTAAAGTGTGCATTTGGTGTGGCATCAAGAAAGTTCCTAGGGTTCATGGTTAGTGCATGAGGAATATAAGCTAACCTAGAGAAAATCTAAGCTTTGCTAGATATGGAGGCTCCTCAAAAGCCCAAGGAAGTATAGAAGATTACAGGGTGTGTAACAGCACTTAGCGGCTTTGTCTCTAGGGTGACCAATAAGTGCGTGCCATTCTTCAACGTCTTAAAAAAGAGGAAACCTTTTGAATGGATAGAGGAGTGCGACGACACATTTAAAAGCTTGAAGGGATATTTAGGAGAGCCCCCTCTACTCTTTAAGGCTCTACCATGAGAGATCTTGTAGATCTACCTGGCTGTCTCACCTCATGCCATAAGTTTCATGCTGATTAGGCAAGAAAGGAAAACTCAACTGCCAGTTTATTATGCAAGCAAGCGATTGCTCGATGTAGAGACGAGGTATCCCGAGATGGAAAAGCTAACCCTGGCCTTAGTTATGTCAACGAGGAAATTAAAGAAAGTCACCAATATGTAAGAAAAATATGTCATATCGTTATGAGATTATTATGAGCTAGTAAACGGGACCCGATGGACATATATAAATCAAGCTATTATGATTATAAAATAATCATATCCTAGATACATATTTTATAATTACTAACTTTAACCTACTCCACTAAAAGTTTAGAGCTGCACTCTCAAACTATATAAAATTACTAAGCTTCAATATCCATGACATATCATCATGTGTCATATCCCCATAGGATATCCATAATTGGCTTAAGAATAAATTCTGTTTTACCTTCTCGATTATTTTTATCTTACGTTTTATTATCACACCATTGGAATACTTACCATCCATAGACATTATACCATTCAGTTACACCTATGTATCCAAATGATTGAGCACTCCGGTCTTCCAATTTCAGGATAACGCATATAAGAGGATATCATTGACTCCACAAAAGGAGCTATGGATTCCATATATATAAATAACAAGTCTACCTACATCAATCAAGAGTCATGTCTTCGACATATTGGTATGCATACCATCATTAAGTTAGGACGTCATCCTTTGGTATATCAAAAAACATAAGTCTAGACAATGGGCCCATTAATCATTTCAGGATTAAGATAAACATATATGATTGTCTAAAATGAGTTGATTTAAACAAACATAATTATTAACCAAATTAATTCAACTTTTTTGTCCTGATCCAATACATTGTCACCTATAACAATGCGTCAATGTTTCTATTCGTGGAGTCCTACTCCGATGACTAAAACAAGTCATCTCCCGTTAGGGATGTAGACATCATAACAATCTTAGCATTAATAAAGCACCTAACTTTATTCCCTCGATTATGGATCTTATGATTTAGACCATTACCTTTAAGATTGTGTCTTCTGCATAGTCTATTCATTATATGCACAATTTTAAACATTTAGACCTACAATCTCAGACTTTTGTTTGTTTATCATACATTTAACATAAATGAAAATAAAGAACACAATATTTGATATATGAATAAATAAACTCTTTATTGATTAAAAATGTCTCCAAAAACATATTACAACATTTATTTCTTAGGGCACCTATAGCTAACACATCCTTCATAAGATCCTAACCTATAATTTTTTACTCTTATTAAAACTTGTGTTTTTCATGAATTTCAGGTAGTTAGACTTTAAAAAGTAAATGTCATTGCTAAAATAAAATAAATTTATATTTTTTATTTGTACAAATAACTTCTTTTCTTTTTGAAATTCTTGTAGTATTTTTTTTGTATTAATTCTTTTTACTTCTTCTCTACCTTGTAAGAACTTTTATTATAACTTATGTGCATACCTTGCCTAGGGTATATAAAAAAGGAGAAATTGTTTTGTCAAAATACCGGAAAGAAAGAAGGCTTATTAGGGCTAAAAAAAAAAAAAAAGCTAAGTGTAGTCCACACAAGTTTTGTATTTTTTATTAAAAAAATTAAAGAATTTTTTTTTGAGAATAATTTTAAAGAAGTTTTCAACGGCTTGAAATCATGATTGCGTGGGCTTCGATTCTCTAAAAGAGTCACGCGTGGTCACAAACAAAGACAATAATTTTTATTGACCTTGTTCAACGCATGCTATTTTCGATGATGTTTTTTTTTTCGAAGAACTATATCGTATTTGTCGATTTAAATATCATCTTTGTCGGTATAAATTTTATATCAAAATATAACTTTTCGAAAAAAACATAATTCAAACAGGGTCATTAAAAATTATTGTCTTTGTTTGTGGACCCCACGCATTACTCTTTTAGAGAATTAAAAAAATCTGAAGGTTTACACCAAAAGTATGTAAACTATTTTAACCTAAAAGTAATCATCAAAAAATATATTGTAAGTGCCTCAACATGTTAATTGACAATTATTAAGGTACATAAGCCTTTAGGGGCGTTTGGTACAAGGTTTTTGGTAGGAAGTATATTCCTGGAAATGTGATCAAGGGTAATATGATTTTTAAGAAATCTGCATCAGCATGTTTTGTTGCATGTAAAATCTTTTCTTAGATTGCTGGGAATACATCTTACTGCGTTTGGTTGTGTATGATAATGTAACATCTTTTTTCTAAAAAAGAGAATAATTTCAAATATTTCATAACCATTTAGATCTTTTTTTAATGAATTAAAAAAAGTAACAAAAGATTTGTAAATCTAATTTTTCTAAATTTTATTTTCAACCAAATTAAACTTTATAAAAAAATAAATATAAACTTGTTAACAAAAATTTGCCATTGGCTGTGGCGGAGGGTAGGTTGGCCATGGAAGGCCGGTGAGGGGCTAGGTTTGAAGCTGGGCGTCATGTTTTGGAGATTTATGGGGGAGTTGGGTTGGGCGAAGAAGTCCGATGTGAGACTGAGTTTGTTGACGGAGATCGTTGTTGGACTGGGTTAGAGTCTTGGCATGAGGCAGGTTGGGTTCAACGATGGTCACCGGCGTTGGTCTAGGTTGCACGATGGACGTCAACACATGAGCTAGGCTTGTGTCAGAGGTCGATGAGGTGGGGTTGGGTTCAACGACGAAGGTCAATGAGGGGTTTCAGTGGTGGAGGGGATTGGAAAAGTATTTAAGTAGAGGATAATAAATTAGTTGAGGACAAACCAAATAGAAATTTATTAGGAGAAACATATGACAAGGAAAAAGAACACGTAAGTTGGAGTATATTTAAAAAAACATATAGCAATATAAGAGTGTAGGGAACGTGAGAGAGGGAGAGAGAGAGGTTTAAGTAGGGGCGTATTTGGAGAAAATTTTTGGTTATATAGGAGTTTAGAAGAACAAGAGAAAGACATTTAAATAGGAATATAGTTGGGAAGTTCTAAAATTGAAGCAAGGTATGTAAACAAGAATAGATTTGCTTCATTGGGGGAATTAGCAAGAGGAAGGATTCGTATAGGCCACTTGAACAAATAAATACTTTTCGTGTGTGTGTGTGTGTGTGTGTGTGTGTGTATAGGGGATCTCCCACTTTTACTTTAGTGTGTGTGTATATATATAATAGAATATAGATAGATGGATAATGTAACGATCAACTTGCGTTTTTGTTGGATTTAGATATGACAAGCATGTGGAATTTATCAGACAACTTGCTAGAGGAAATCGTGTCATATTTACCCATGGACTCTCTAATACGCATGAAAGGTGTTTCAAAGTCTTGGTATCAACTGGTAAGTAGCATCATTTAAAGCAAACCTTTTGTGGCCAAGCATCTCAAGAATTCCAATGGCAGATCACGCCCGCTATTGCTACTTCGGAGCACCATCATGTTTAAAGGGCATCGTGGTCGCCCAAGACAAGAAGATTTACTTCTAAAAATTGTCTGCAATGACGACCATTTGGAAACAGTGTTTGAATGTCTTGATTCATCATCACATTTTAAACGAAACGGGCTGGTTGTTGGATGGGGATCGTATTCTAATGGCATCATTTGCACACCTCTTCGACATAGGAAAGCAAAAGTTGCATTATTCAATCCAGCTCTCAGGGAATTTAGCATCGTAAGTGGTTCATGCTTAGGTAAAGACGGCAGAATCATATCTCACCAAAGATTGGGATTTGGTCATGATCCCATTTCTGATGTCTACAAAGTCATTAGGTTCGTTGCATTTGGTGATTCCATGTCTGTTTGGGAAGCAGAAATTCACAGAGTGGGTGTTGATGCTGATAATTTTTGGAGAAAGATAGAATTGATCGATCCTATAGTCTCTTGCATCAGCCTTGCAGATCTAGATTATGTAGATTTATACTGCAACAGATTCTATTATTGGTCAGTATACAGCTTCTCTGATAGGGATATGCTTCTTTTGTTCGATATGCACGGGAGAAATTTCAAACCATATCATTGCCTTTCCCATCGGATGGATATGGTTATAGAGAATTTCTAACGAAGCTTGTCCTGTGGAATAATCGCTCTCAGGTTGCCGTGTTTAGATATGCATCATGTCATGATATAGCCAGCCGACCTATGGAAATGTGGGTAATGCATGAGGCAAAGGGTCATGATAATGATAATGATGCCAGTAGTAGTTACTTTTGGACCAAGCATCTCACAATGGAATTGGAACAATTTTATCATCCTATTTTGTTTTGGAACAATGATGAGGAGCTCCTTGTGAGGAGTTTCAATGGAGGACAGTATTTGGCTTCCTACAATCCACATACTCGAAAGGTTAGGAAACTTGAGGGGATCATGAACCAGATGAGGCTGATGGGTCGTTTTCGTGTTTTTACTTATGTTCATAGTTTGGTTTCCTTGCGCCAGAACTTTCAATATTCATCCTAATACTAATATTAATATCATTATTAGTAACAATGACGAGGAGTTCCTTGTGACTTGTCTCAATGAAGGACAGTATCTGGCTTTCTACAGTACAAGTACCAAGTTAGGAGACTCAAAGGGTTGATGAAGTTGGGTCGTTTTTGTGTATTATTATTAGTCTTGATCAGATTGGAGTTGAAATTATTTATGTAATCGTTTATTTGCTTACTTGCTTTTGTAATATTATTAATCTTCATGATTTGGCCTGTTTTGGTATGCAAAGCAAATAATAAGCTTACTTTTCTGATTTGGTATTTTTTTATTGGCTTTCTAACAAGTACTTTGAACGTATAGATACACTCCTTATCTTTTTTTTTTCTAACTGCTTTTGAGCAGAAAAGAAGGCAGATGCGTATATGGAGACATGCCACAAACTTTAAAAAGAATAACCCAAAAGTCCAAAACCAAACCAAACCAAACTCCTACAAATCTAAGCAATTTTGTAAGCTCTCCAAAAAAATCCTTACCTTTGCTATATATCCTAATCCAATACGGTTTACTTTAGCGCCTGCCATTGACATGCTTATAGCGTCAACTGTTGGTGAAGGTATCCAAATCTGCGCCTTCCCATCTACAAAATATCGAGTCTAATTGACAAATTGAATTCTAGTCCATTTGGCAATACAATTTAAACCACAAAATTGTAGTTCAAATCAAGTTTAGTTTAAATTTTGTAAAGAAATCACTGTATTAAACTTGGTTTGAACTATAATTTTGGTTTGAACTATAATTTTGTGGTTTGAACCACGTTGCCAAATGGGCTAGAAATGTCACCTTAGGTTGCAGTTAACAAATCATGACAGTTTTCAATTGTATCTGTATAGTATTAATCATCACTTTAAACTCAAAACTTATTATATTAGAGAACATGTATCCAAAGTTTGAATAAAAAGTTTAGAGCATCTGGAATACAATATTGCTAAAATTACGTACCAATACCAAATTATGTATTTGGGGGAAAAATTGTCTCTAATACAGTATTGTTTTCAATATTAAACTTGCCGTATGCTAAACTTGACAACTAATTTATAGCATTACGGCAAATTCGGCATTTCAACGTGCAACATCTGATTATAAGACTGCCATTATTATATTTTAAAACTCTGAAAAGTTCTCGATGTTACTAAATGAAATTTTTGCTTCTGCATTGCAGTATAATTCTTACTATGCTTTACTTTACTCTCCTCCGTTAACGAAAAGGAGGAAAAAGACAAAACGAACACAAATCTCGTGGGAAATCATTTCAGTAGCCAATATATCAAGTTGAATTACTTTCCTTGTTTCATCCTCATCAAATGAAGTTTCATCGTACTCTCCCCCTCCAATATATCATTCAATACTGTAATGGCCTAACCGGAGATTAATAGTTTTTAATAAGTTAAATAAATATCAAAAAATAAAAACAAAACTTTAAAAGAAATTTGTCCAAAACTTAAATAAAAACTCTCAAATCAAAATAAAAAATATGAACAACAAACGAACTATAGTTTAATATAACACCTTTAAATTAATAAAATAAAACTATCATCATAACATTCCAACCTTCAATACATCTTAATACAGTCATGGAAAGTAACATGCGATGCCTATATTACAATGAAGAATATTCATAACAAATGAAGCAATTCCAACAGAGTATAGCTACATAACTTTAATTATTTTCTCGTAGCCACCTCACACTTTGTGAATCTTGAAAAGATGAAAATACAGAGGAATAAGCGTCAACATTCTCAATAGGAAAAACTATTACTCACCTTTAGGTTTTTATCATTGCTAAATTAATACCTACATGGTTAGTTAGTTCTCATTTTTATTCATCTAATGAGATTCATTATGATCATTTCTCATGGATACTTTATGTTAATCATTACTAAGTTTCATACTTATATATATATATACATATATATATATAGACACATACATCATGATTCATCAATGTTCATAGATATCCACATTTTAATAGAGTATCTTATCACTTAACTCAATGAAACCCAAATGAGCATACTTTTCCACTCGTCAATCATTTTAAGAGTGTCGGGTAAGGGGACATCAAGCCCCGGATCTTTATCAAGTCGTTTCCGGTATAGTGAGTTCTAGGACTTTCGACCTAAGGGAGCGCTATTGCCTCCCCCCCTATTATACCTTTTAGGGTATTCATGCTTAAGGACGTAATCGCCACCCTTTTCACATCTTACCATTCCTCTCATAACCACTACTGTTATGTATAGAGTGTATTTCCTAACTATGGTTCTCAATTCATAACAACACATGTTAAATCAATTTATTTCTCTCTGTACAATACAAGACAAGTTCATGTCATTGTCTCGTAAGTTATATTCATATAATAGTTTCAACATACATATATATCTTGCAATATAAATAGCCAATTTTAATTCAACCAAACCTCACAAAAAGATGAGTAATAGATTCCCTACCTCTTGACAAATACAATGTTGATAACTTCTACCTCATGATGCCAAGTTCACCTTGTAATCTCTAAGTACATCGTTATCCTAAGACGTATATAACAACCATACTTTAACTTAATTCCTAATCTATAATCATGGTAATTTACCATATATTCTTATTAGTGTGCTATAATCATTACTATGAAATCCTTGAAACATTTTGTAATACAAAATGATAAAAAACAGATGAGTTTGGACTGCCCGATCAACCTATCGATCAGTTACTTCTAGCCTACTAATCAAACTACACATTTCGGACCTCTTTGTTGGCCTACCGATCTGTAAGGTTCAGCCTGTCATTCTACAAGGTTCAGCCTACCAAAACTACCAATGGGTCCGATCTGCCGATTGGCAAGTCTGGCCTACCAATAGAAGAAATTCTGGAAATCCAATTTTTTATTTTTGAAGGTTTCAAACTTTAAAACTCAATCCGACCTTTTTTATCAACTTCTAGAACATAAAAAATGCAAAAAAAAAACGATGAAATATCACATTCAAGCACATATAGATCATTCTTCTTAAAATCTTCATACTCAACATACGAATCTAAACCAAAAATCAAAACTTTTCAAAACTAGTTCAAAAACTCATTTTAAATAAAGACCTATGTAAATCAAGCTTCAAAAACGTTACATAATTGCCCACAAATATCAAAAATATATTTCTCACAATTCTCATCCTAAAACACAAATTTAAATCAAAGTTTTAGCTTAAAAAACTTACCTTAAGCTTGAAGAAAATTAGTGATTTTGTTTACAAAAATCCTTTATCTTTGTTTTGTAATTTTGGAAGATCTAAGAAAAAAACTTTGGATTTTTCTCTTTATTACCTTGAAGCTAGATTTATGCTCTTGATTTTGAAGCAAACAAAGAAGAGAAAAAGAAGAGAAAATGAGAGAGAAAAAGAGAGTGTGTGTGTCTCATGGGAGGAAAAAAGAATAGAAGAAGAAAAAGAAAAGAAAAAGAAATAAGATGCAGGAGACAAAGGAGGGTTGATAGATAAAATCAAGTCTCCATCAGAGACTTTTAGAGCAAATAATGTCAAATGGTATTTTTGTAATTAATTAAAAGTTCCAATAACATTTTGAAAAATACACTAAATAGGTATATAAAATTTTTAGAAAATTTGAAACTAGATGGAAATAATAATGTGGAAGAGATTTTAGATGAAATAAAAATTTTAATTGAAACATTAATAATTAATTTAATTATAATGATAACTGTTAGAAAAATAACAGGTGTTACAGTTTTGCCCTCCTTAAAGAAATTTCATCCTTAAAATTTTAAATCTAATGATACGAGTAAAAATCACAAATCCATTATGATTCCACGTTCGACTCTACACCTTCAATGTTATTTGTCTCCAAATGTGGGCTATCATATCTCCATTCATTTACTTCATATCTCCATTCATTTACTTAAATTATCAATCTTACTCTAAATGCCAAAGAAATCCTTGTGTACTTTATCTTTGGGTTCCTTTTTCTTTTTAAGTAAAAAAAAGTCAAGGATGATTGGTTTCATATTCTAGGTAATAATAAATTAAAACATAATTACAAAATATATAACACAAGCCTTTTATTTAAATCATATATTAAAATCATACATAGAGAGATTAGAAGGAATCTCATAATTGTAAGCAAAGTCGACGGAGTCTTCAATAAACGGCTACTTTCATGATACAAACATTTAACCCAAATAAGATACTTATGTTTTTCTACAAAATATTCCCACAATTAACTTTGGTACTTCCACAAAATATTAACAGAATATCATACATTATATACATAATATGAATACATTTCGAGAGTACAGAACATACCGTATAATCAGCTATCCAAATCATGCATGCTTAGAGAATGTAAAAGCATCGATAAACAAAAGATCAGACTTTAAATGGGATGTGTTTCAAGAGTATTAATTACTCCGTATCATCAACTATCCTGACATTAGGGTTAATGAAACTAAAAGTTTTAACAATAGCATGCCACAAGAAATACAAGGTGTGAGGGAAGCAGTTATTCATGAACTAAAATACAAACATACATGCCATGGGTAAAACCAAAAGATTACAGGTGGAGATTCAAATCAAATGGCCGCTTCTAGCTTCCATTCTTCTATTCAAGCTTGGACGTTGCAGTGTCTGACTCCGGATGGATGATTTGCATCTTATCTATCGATTTCTCGATTGTTAAAATAGTAACAAAGATTTGTCTCCCTAATTCTACGTTGAAATTTTGTTCCACAGTATAATTTAAGAAATTCAAAAGACTATCATAAAAATCATTTACATTCAAAAGTATCTAAGGGTTTGGAGTGAATACCTAATGAATTCCTACTAGCAACCATGAATATTTTCTCAAGGGTACCTAGACCACCAAGTAATGCTATAAAAACATCAGAATTATTGATGATGGTTTTAAGACACCTAGGGATGTCCATAACTCCTTTTTCCTTATTATGGTTTGCCTACAAAGGCTCCCTTTAGCCAGAATACGAGGGGTAATCCCTACAGCTTTGGCATCACTAAACTTAGTCGCTATCTTCATATTTCTCATCATTTCTAAACTACCACTCCCATATATTATGTTAATCTTTCTACATGCCAAGACTTATTCTAAGTGTCTTGCGGCTTCTAGGTAGACTTTATCTGTTCTAGGGCTAGAACCATAAAGGACACAAACATTATTTATTTTTTTGGTTGACTGGGAGGTAGACATGTTTCGTTTGTATGATAGGCTGCCTTATGTCTGTTCCATCCAAACTTTGAGTTCTAAATGAGATTTTATAGATGATAGAAATGCAAAATGATTGAGGAGACAAACGAGTAGGTGATGAGTAGATAATCTAAGGATCTAAATAAAATATTGTGCATGTGCGAAAGTAAGAAAAAGCTACAGACAATCCATGAGGAGTCAGGTCGACCTTTGAAAAATTTAGTCTTGAACTATATAACCTTTGACAATTGAAAATAGTTTGATAGAAAAAACTCTGATATGACTGTGGACCTTTTGACAAATGTACACCGAATTTAGAAAATTAGTATAAATGACAAGCTATTGTAGAAATTTTGAAATTTAAGACACAAGTCTCGAAACACCTGGATAAGTTTTAAATTTTCAAACATGTTACAGTACCGCATGTGATGTGTCTGACAGAATAATATAGTTTATTTTATATATATATATATATATATATATATATATATAAAAGATAACCATAAACTAAATGAGATTCTAACATTTACTGTATCAATCTAATAACCACAACTGTTTTGTTTTTAAAAGATAACCATAAATTAAATGAGACATTAACACTTACTGTATCAATCTAATAACCACAATTATTCTAAACACAAAAGCAAGTATTTTGAATGCAAAACAATTTTTACCGAAGAGAGACAAATTATTGAACTCCAACCGAAATGATTTCAAACAAACAAACACTTAGCAACTTTTATAGAGTGATGACTTATATCCCATCTATTTTCTTATTATTTAACAAATAGGATCTTGAAATACCATATTCTTGAAACATTGTCTTTTTGCATGGAATTTAGGCTAGAGTTTAAAGATTGCACCTTGAACATATCCACTAAGATGATCTTGAAGAGAAGCACGAAGATCATCCAAGTTCTCTTTAGAAAGTCCATCTCTGTATAAATTTATTTTATCCTCTCTATTTATATACTCAAATCCAAGTGAAATACATTTACTGTTACAATTTTGTCGTCCTCATTTGTTATAAGTGACTGCGATGGGACGAGCTTTTCTTTTCATCGCACTTCAACGAGTACCTATACCTTGTAAAATGACATCTTGACTGAAGTCACTTAGACGGATCTTCCCCTCTATCAACATCCTTACATCACTAGGGATGTCAAAACACATAAGCATCTACAACCGAGTGATCCTAGTCTTATATTTCTTTCTGAGAACCTTCTAAGAAAGTGATGAAAAATACTTTCTAAGTGTTGGTACTTTGGGTCCATGATGAGATGAAAGAAGAGTAAATAGAAAAGAAAAATCAAGATAGTAAGTTGCAGAATCTTGGAAATCCTTCTTCTTTTAGAGAGAGAAAGAAGATCTAGAGAGAAGAAAGAGGATTTGTGAGTTAGAGAGAGAATGACAAATTTAGAAAGAGGGTGAGCTTAGAGAAATGAGCTCTTATGCACAATAAACGTAAATATAGACATGGATTAAGTCACTGTAGGCAACATGTATAGAGACGACGTACGAAGACTACGTTTTGTTTTTCCCTTTTTAATGGACCGAACTGGTTCAAAATTTGAACTAGGTCCAAATGTTCAGGGCTAGAATGGATCGGGTTGTTTCGGGTCTTAACACATTTGGAATGGGTTAAATAATTAGCATAAAATTTAAAGCCCAAATTGTGCAGGTCTTAAGCCTAATTCAAAGCCTAATTCTTAAAAACAATTTAACTGAAATAAACAATGAGCCCGATTTGATAATAATTAGGGGTCCTCCTGAATGTTATCCAAATCGTTCTATAACAACAAAATCCTCTAGTGATTCAAATAATTTTACTTTAATCAAAGCCTTGTTCAACAATGCATACACTTCTATCTTATTTTTAATATTGGACATCTATCAATATATTCACTATTAACACTACCATGAACATGATTAACCTTAAAATCAATATACCTTTTGTCTTCCAACATAGACCACATCAATGAGCAAAGACCATTGTTATTACTACTTAAAGAAATCTACAATCCTCTCAATCTAACTTACACAATCTTTAATTCCTCATATAACAAAACCTCAAGTAACTAAGAGATTCACATCTAAATATCTAAAAGTTAAATCTTTTATAGTAAAGGTCTAAAATAATTACAGGTGCCTTTATTCACATGTACAGCAAGGCTGGTAATCTTAAGCTTGCTAAAGAAACGTTTGAAGAGCTCAACCTGCTTGGAGAATCGTTGGATAGGCAATCATATGGCTCGTTGATCATGGCCTACGTCCAAGCTGGAATGCCAAAACAGGGAGAGAATCTCCTCCGAGAAATGGACACCGAAGAAATTTATGTCGGAAGTGAAGTTTACAAAGCATTGTTAAGAGCGTATTCAATGACGGGCAATGCACAAGGAGCTTAAAGAGTATTTGACGCTACTCAGCTTGCTGGTATATTGCCTGATGCTAAGTTGTGCCGTCTCATTATTAACGCACATCGAGACTCGGGCCAAAGTGAGAAGGCATGCGCTGCTTTCGAGTGTATGAGGAGGGCAGGCCTTGAACCAAGTGATTAGCGTGTAGCTCTAGTGTTGCGTACTTATGAGAAGGACAATAAGCTTCAATGAGCATTGGATTTTCTAATGGAATTGGAGAGAGATGGTGTCATGGTAGGGAAAGCAGCTTCAAAAACATTGGTGGGATGGTTTAGAAAGCTTGGAGTTGTGAAAGAGATTGGTCTTGTTTTAAGGGTTTCGCTTTGAAGGAATTGAATTTTGAAATTCGCCCGCTTAACTTCTGTCTCCAATCTTTAATCTAATCTTCAATAAGATAAAAAAAAACAAAAAAACCAAAAAAACAAAAGAAAAACATGTCATTCTCATTAATATGGGGTTCTTCTGATTAACAAAATTCTACAAATGGAGAGATCCAGCTCTCGGCCTCTAATCTTACCGATATTTTTTAATCGTTACTGATCCACCAAAACGTATTCCTTAGGGTGTTCTTGGTGATTTTTATCACTTTGGCTTATTTTTGCAGGGTAAGTTGCATAAGGTGTAGTAGACAATCTGTTTCTGTTTGAATTTGTGATTAACTTGTCCAAAGTTTATTTGTTCAATGACTCGTCTTCTTTAAAGCTAGAGGTAGCAAAGAAATGCTCAAATGAACAACGTGCCTTTTTTAATTAGGTTTAATTTACTAAAGAATCCAAGGAAATCTGTATCTTCGGAGCATGTTGCTTATTCACTTTCTTTATTCTTTTGCAACCATTTCGTTGGATACTTGTTATATTGTACAAAAAAATTTGTGGCTTCTGTCTAGCCAATGATCAATATCTGAAAACAAGTTGTAAAGTAATTTAGTTAATTTAAGTGAGGTTAAAATGTAATTTGCATTGGTTGGCCCACAGGGTGATCTATTTTTTATTTGTAAATGAGAAATGTATTTCACATGGAAAATGATTGTTCCGTTTCCTACATGAGAAATTATTCATGCTATAATTTAGTAGCCCGAGTGTACCAAGGATGAAGATATTGACATCCATGTAAATATTGGTACTTAAATTTTATGAGAATATTGACGGAAAGATCCATATCGTTAGAAATTGACATAAAATACAAAAAGTCATCTTTAAATACTTCATTTTTAAATGAGACTTTAAGAAAATTTAAAATTGTTAGAAATACGTAATTTATATGAAACTCTCAATCAATATACTAAGTATATGATAAATATGAATTCTAAGAATTGATCATCATATGATAAATGATAAGTATACAATCTCAAATTGAGTAAAATAATTAAAAGTCAACATAATATAAGTACTTTACATATATAGTTTCATACAAGATATGAAAACATCAATATCATAAAGAGCTTCTAAAAGGTTCAAAGGTATTTCAAATATCTTAGTTTAAACAATATTGATACCAAGATATAGAGTTTAAATAGTTTCTTATATAATTTAAACATCTCATGCATATCTCTTTATCTCTATCCAGTAGATCTCCATGTATAGTGAATTGTGAATATACCCAATTGCTAAATAAGAACCAATTCCAAGTTCTCCAGTTCTCATGTTTTTCTTTAGTTTTATTACCCTATAAATTTAGTCATTCCATTGTATAAAGTTTGTTGTGATTTAAAAAACTATGGACTCATATAAAAAGTAAATAAAAAACAAATTTTATAACATTAAAAGGTAAATTTATAAGAGTATATTAAAAAAGTAAAAAAAAAGCACAAATTTTATATTTCAAAAGTAAATTAAAAAAATATAAAATAAGAATATTTTATTGATATTTTCGTAAAAATTTTCATAAAATTTTTTGTTATTTTATCATTAACGCTACAATTTTAACAAAAAAATATTGATATATATGGATATTTTTAAGAAAATATCTAGATATTCTACGAAAATGATACAGCAATTATGTTTCCATATAAACTCTTCATATACAAAAATTTTTCAAAAATTATTGATAAAACTGTTGATTTTTCAATTCTTCGCCGACACCAATTCTAAGACGACGCTAATGTAGATTTTATCAACATACGCTCCTTAAACCTCCCCTCTCCCTCGCCCACGTCCTAAAATCATGGAGTTATTGGCATAATGAGTTGTGTCTCATGTTGTATATAATAGGACAAGGTCTTGGATACAATTTATACAAAGGTTAATTGACTAAAAATCAACCCCATCACCTCAAATTCTAATTTCAACCACTTTAAACCAAGGATTAAGTTAAACAAACTTATAAATCTCTTTGAATGCGCTACCAATTGAAATTGAATCATTTGTTGCACAATCAATGGAGTAAAAAAAAAAAAAAAAACCCAAAGATAAAAGCATTGTCAAATTTATAAAAATACTACAGGCCACTTGTTGAACCTGCTGCATTTACAACCGTTTAACACTTGGATCAACATTATTTCGAGATAATTAGTTAATAAATTACATGATTTCTTTTAAAATAAAGAAAGTTTAAAGGCCTTTCACTTGTCTTTGGAAGCAATTGAAGGGTGTATCCATTTGAACTCGAGAATCAGAGATAAAAAAAAATAAAAAACAGACGATATTCTGGTGTGAATCATCTACAAGATGTAACAATCTTGATATATATTTAGATTAAAATTCAACGAGCTTCCCAGTCTTTCAACTTCTTGCTTCCTTTAGGTTTCGCCATTGGTGCGTTCATTCCAGCCATTTTGGCATTGTATTTTGCACGAAGAGGATCGTTGTATGTCCATCTGCAGACCACCACAAAATCAGACTATGAATCTATTGGGGATCAAAACAAAGAAATAATAAAGCAGATATTACCCAAGAACGCAAACCTCATTACAGTGATAAAATCATGATCAAAGTGTACAATTGCAATGAAAGAATTATCAGCTTTCTTCTCTTATTAATAATCATGTACAATATAGGAACTATCAGGGTCTACAAGTGCTAAAATGCAATATGAGGTTTAGAAGTTCAAATAATGAGAAAAAAAGAAAGTTGCTGATCCACAGGAAAAAAAAATGAGTGCTTACGGATTATTCCAGTCGGTAGTATCCTCATTGACAAGATGAGTCCATTTAGTCCTCCCACTCCGACCAAAATGCTTGACCTGCATAACCTTGGGTAATATAGTCTTGTCCATCTTATCTTCTCCAGTCGGAGCAGAAAAATCCCGATTTAAGATACCATCCGTCCCAACAGTAGCGGCATGGTCATCTTGTTCTGATTGGAAGAAAGCACCTTTGTGATAATATTTCTGCATGAACCTCCACTTCTGCTTTGGCTTTGGTGGAGCTTTGGGATTCTTCCTTTCCCACTCTTTCCTTTCTTCCTCTGTCATGTTTCTCACTCTCTCAATTTCTTCCTTCTCCTTCAACGTCTCTTCTCGGTCCTCCCTATCCCTCTTGATCCTGGCTATCTCCCTCACCTTCCAAGCCTCATATTCCTCTGCCTCGTTAATCTCATCATCCGTATCGATATCAGCAATATTTGCCTCCTGCTCTAGACTCTTCTCAATTTCCTCATCCTTCCTGATTTCCTCAACCACAATCTGCTTCGTCTCCTTTTTCCTCTCCTCCAATTTCTTCTTCTTCAGTTCCTCAAGCGCCCGCTCTTCAGCCTCAAGACGCTCACGTTCAGCAACTGTATCCCTCTCCGACTTGGGAACAAAAACAGGCTTCAGCATCGCTATACCAGTGAGCTCCTCTTCTGAGTCGGTCTCGTACTCAGATTCCTCTTCCACCTCTTCCTCTTCTTCTTCCTCATCCTCTGAAAGAAGAAGCGGAGCTTCTTCTTGCTCCCTTTGACGCAATCGCTCTTTAATCCTCTGCCTTCTTTCCTCCAAAGCATCCGCATCCTCCTCCTCTGCATCCAAACCCTCCTGTCTTTTGGCTTCCTCTTCAATCGTCAAGACAATCTCAGCTTGGCGAATGCGCCTGTGATCAGCTCTCACTTCTTCGCGATTATCTATTCTACTCTCCGCCAGACGACGCAGCCTGGGATCATCTTTCCGGGCAATTCCAGAATCTTCCTGAGTCGGAAAGGCTTTCTCCAAGGCAGCTGCCCTGGCCATTCTAATATCCCCATCTTCATCAGCCTCATCCGCCCACTCGGGCGCTTTCCCGGGCCAATACCTCTTTACTTTAGTTTGGCCAATTTTACCTCTGAGTTTATCCCTAATGGCAATCACAGTATCACTAACACCTGCCGTCACCGACATTGTCGCACACGCTACTACCAACAGTACTGCAAGTGAAGGACGAAAATACAAGCAGATCTTTCGCTACAATTACTTCTTCTGAGAGGCTTCAGCAATGTACAAAACAAGCCACTAATCACATTTATACGCTCCCGAGACTGTTGGAACTTCTAGTAAAAAGAAAGTGAACAACTTTAGCAGAAAAATCGCACAACGCATACGTTGAAACAGCTCATTCATGATTGATTGAAGCTTCAAGTAGAACATTTGTTTCTCCTATTAGCAAACTTTGCGGAAAACTAATTTAATTGTCAAATGGAGGATAGCTCGAGAAGCATATTCATGTTCTCTGAAAACCCAATTTTGAGAAAAATTTTCTCACGCAGACAAAATTTTACTGAAAGTTGACCTAATCAAGTGAATCAAAAAAAAAAAAAAAGAAAAAGAAAAAATAAAATTAGCGAGCATCGAATATGAGAAAGAGGGAGGATCAATGGCGGTGGATTGGATACCAAAATTATTATTATTCTTATTATTAGTAGTAGAAAATAATAGAAGAAGAAGAAGAAAAAGGACCAGGAAAGAACTTTTTTGATTGTGAAGCAATAAGCAAGCGGAAAAACCCTAACCCTAAACCAAGAAGAAGAAGAAGTTAATATATTGATATATAAGAAGCGATAATAAAGAATTACCAGAAAATCATGGAGAAGAGAATCGGAGTTGGGTTGCCGTGTGGCAATGGGATCGAAGGAGGAGAGACATGAATTTGAATTGAATATGAAATGAAGGTTTCTTTTTCTGTAATATAACATAAAACAATGCCTAAACGAGACGCCATAACCGTCAGAAACTTGGGTCCTGTCGTATTTGTGATAGGCCTTATCGTCACCACGTGACCCCGGATTAATTTGAGAAATACCGCTTCTTTGGTAAAATTTGACCACTCTTGAGATAAAAAGTTTTGTACACACCACCACAATGAATATAAAGTTTTCGTTGGATACACAGGCGTAAAATTTTGTAGTTTAAAACTTTTTGAATATAGATGTTAGATCTACAATTAAATAAAAATAGACTAAAATTAGATTTGTTAAATATCTTGGAACGTTTGAGCCGTCAAACCTCCGTTTTTAGGTCCTAGCAAACTCCACAAGCAACGTTAGAAATGCTAAAAATGACAATGAATCAATAGTGAAGATTAAGTTAAAGGTAAATATAGGAAATTAAAAATATCATATATTGGATTTAGAGTGGTTCACTTTTTAAATAGAGGTAAGTCCATTGTTGTTTTTCAATATATAATAAACTCACTACAAGTATAAGAATTTGAGCTTAGAAGTCACTGACTTGCTAAAAATAGAACTCTTCTCTTTCTACAAGAATTGCTGATAGCTTTTGTTCCAATCAAGACGAGTGAAGATCTCCTCATCAAACCAAGTAATCCATCCTAAGATAGAGCCCATCGAACTCTCTAGTCGAACGAATTCCGAATCGATTACTTTGACTTGTCATTGCTGATGAAATCAAATCAAGCACTCACATTAGACTTGATTTGTTGGAAACATTCTACAGATCTCCCCTGCTGGGCCTTCACTCTATGATTTAGGCTTAACTGAATCATATTCCAACAATGGTTTAAACTATAGGTTCTAAATTCTATGGTTTAAATAGTGATTTTGAGCTGGAGTTTTAAAACTGTTGTAAAGCTGGCAAGGATTATCAAGATTAAAGGAATCCTAGTCAAACTTTCTTTCTTTATATATATATATATATATATATATGTATGTATATGCATTTAATTTTGTAATATTTCCTAATCTTTAGGCTGATTTGATTGGTTAGTTGCCTAAAATAAGACCTAGAATGATTCTTTTGTAATCGTTATAATGTATAGCAAATCAATGGAATAAGGGTGCGAAAGAATTTAATCCAATTCCTCTGATTACATAGTATCAGAGCTGGGAATTGAAATCACAATTTTTTTCTTGTCCTCTGTTTTTTGAGAACAAAATAGAGCAATTTTTTTCAGCTTCCGAGCCTTATTGCCAACCTGAAAAAGCTAAGAAACTCAAGAAAAAATTTCTTTCCATTCATCTTTCTTTCATCTCTGTTTTTTCTGATCTTTCAAAACCATATCTGGAATCAATCAGTCTTCCTCAATAGAGCAATCCTCTAGTGTTTCAACATGGCCCATCAACAACATCACTCCTTTCTCTTTGATAGAGATAAATCACTCGTTGCAAATTACCTAGCACAAATTAAATGGGTCTAATTTCAGCGAGTGGTTTCAATCTGTGTTGTTGGTTGTTCGAGGAAAAGGGAAAATGGGGTATCTAACTAGATAAAGCTCTGCTCAAGCAATTACTGATGCAAGCTATAGGACCTGGGAAGTAGAAAATTCCATCATCATGGCATGGTTAGTCAACTCCATGGAGCCACAAATCAGACGCACGCATTTGTTCTACAAAACGGCACACGAAATTGGAAGGCAATTCAGGAGATGTATTCAGACTTAGAAAACACGTCTCAATGCTTTGAAATTCAGTCTACCCTTCGAAACACAAGGCAAGGGACAAAATCCGTTACAGAATACTACAACAAGTTGATTGAACTCTGGCAAGAGATGGACTTGTTTTACATAATTCCATGGAGGTGCCCTAATGATGGAGTGCTCTACAATCGGGTACTTGAAAAAGACCAAGTCTTTGATTTTCTTCAAGGGTTAAACAAAGATTTGAATGAAGTACGAGGCCATATCCTTGGAACTAAACCTCTTCCATCACTTCGAGAGGTCTTCTCAAAAGTAAGATGGGAAGAGAGCAGGAAGAAGGTAATGCTAAATGCACCTTTGTATGCAGCTCCAAAAGAACAGCCACTGAGTTCTGCCCTTGTTGCCCCTCACTCCACCCCTTTTAATCTAAAGCCAAAAGACAAACGTTTATTGTGTGAGCACTGTAGAAAGCCATGCCACACCAAGGTGACTTACTAGGATATCTAAGAAAAACCACCAGATTGGAAGCCACGAAGTTAGCAGAGAAACAATCCAACTGCTCATGTGGCCAAGTCTACTATAGAGACCAAGAAGTCCAACGCGGCTACATTCACTCTTGAGCAAATGGAGATTTTGAGAACCCTCCTATCACAACCACAGGCCCACAAGTCCTCAACCTCAACACCTACTGCCGCCATAGTATAGTGAGGTATTATCTCTTCCTCATTGTTATTATAGAAGGATGTTCTTGATGGGTGGATTGTTGACACAGGAGCATTAGATCATATGACAGGGTCATATAAAGTTTTCATGAACTACAAAAACTGTGTTGACAACATGAATGTCTTTGTGGCTGATGGGAGTACGTCCATGGTGGCCGGATTTGGAGATGTTATTTATCATGGACTTTATTTAAAATCAGTTCTTCATGTTCCTAGTCTAAGATATAATCTTATTTCTGTTAGTAAGCTAACTAAGGATCAAAATTGTACAGTAACCTTTCTCTGTGATCGTTGCATTTTTCAGGACCCGTCTTCAGGGAAGATGCTTGGCAATGCTGAGGAATGACATGGTCTCTACCATCTCACTAGTCCTTCTCCAAAACCGATAGCACCTATATCACTTTCTTTGTATATTTCATCTAATGCTGATGTTATTTTATGGCATAAATGTTTAGGTCATCCTAGTTTTACTTGTATGAAGCATTTGTACCCCAAATTATTCATTAATAAAAATCCTCCATCCTCAGGTTGTGAATCATGTACTTTGGCAAAACACCATAGGAAAAATTATCCTACTCCTAAATATAGGTCGTCTAAACCTTTTCACCTTGTCCATAGTGGTATATGGTGAGCATCTCGAACTGTAGATTTGACGGGTAAGAGGTAGTTCATAACTTTCATAGATGACTAGATGACCATGCTCGTGCATGTTGGGTTTACTTGTTAAAAGAAAAATCTGACGCAGGGCAAGTTTTTCAACAATTCCACAAAATGATAAAAAAAAATGTGTTTTAATCTACTATTCATATACTCCAAACAAATAATGGGGGGGAATACTTTGCTCATATTCTAGGAAATGAAATTTTTCATCAGAGTTCATGTACTTCTACCCCACAACAAAATGGAGTTGCAGAGAGAAAAAATCATCACCCACTGGAAGTTGCTCGATCTTTCCTGTTTGCCAACTATGTTCCTAATCAATATTGGGGTGAGTCTGTGTTAATTGCTTCTTACCTAATCAACAACTTCCATCCAAACCCCTTAATTTTTGTACTCCTATTAGTTACCTTCAAAAATTTTCCCCCATATTCGTCTACTCAATTCACTTCCTCCAAGGGTCTTCAGATGTCTTGCCTTTGTTCACAATAACAATCATACTTGGGGAAAACTAGATCCCAAAGCCATTAAATGTATCTTCGTGGGTTATTCTCCTACTCGAAAAGGGTATTAGTGTTACAATCCAACCTTAAAAAAAATTCTATATTTCCTATGACGTCACCTTCCTTGAAGATCAACCTTTCTATTTCCATGCTTTTCTTCAAGGGGAAAATTCAAGAGAAGATAACCACTGGATCCTTCTATCTCACATCCTACTTCTTTACCACTACATGCATCATCCATGTCTCCTCTACCATCTTTACCAAATCCAACCATATCCATAAGTGATATAGGTCAAAGGGGAGAACCAACCCAACAATAGCAGCAGGGTGAACTACTTGTTTACCTAGGAGACCCCAAGTTGTTCAGCAAAACCAATCATCAAAACCTGAAACGAATCCAACACCACAAATTCCACAGCCACAAGAGAAAGGTACTATTACAATCAATGATCTAGACGTTCCCATTGCTATCAGAAAAGGGGTAAGATCTTGTACTGAACATCCGATTGCAAATCATGTGTCGTATTTTCGATTATCTAACACTTACAGGGCACTTGTGTCGCAACTTGATGATGTGAAAATTCCCACAAGCATACATGATGCCTTGAGAGATTCAAGATGGAAAGCTACAGTCATGGAGAAAATAAGGGCCCTAAATGGTAATAACACATGGGAGGCTGTTGACTTACCAGAAGGGAAGAAGCTAGTGGGTTGTAAGTGGATCTTTACTATGAAATTTGGCTCAACTAGGAATATAGAGAGATACAAGGCACGATTGGTTACTCAAGGATACACACAAACTTATGGCCTCGATTATGAGGAAAATTTTGCACCTGTAGCAAAACTGAATTCTATACGGGTTCTCTTGTCTATGGCCGCCAATCTAGATTGGAAGTTACACCAAATGGACGTATCAAACGCATTCTTGAATGGAACACTTGAAGAAGAAGTGTACATGAAGTTGCCTTTTGGATTTGAAGATAAAGAAAAATCAGGTTCCATATGTAAACTAAGAAAGTCCCTATATGGTTTGAAGCAATCCCTCAGAGATTGGTTTACTCGATTTACCATAGCTATGAAGCAGCCTGGTTACAAGCAAGGGTAAGTAGATCATACCCTAATCATTAAATAGTCCAAGGATGGGAAAAAATAAATTTTTATTGTGTATGTCGATGATATGGTGATCACAGGAGATGACAATGATGAGATAGCAAATCTCTAAAGTCTTCTACAATCTGAGTTCAAGGTCAAAGATCTGGGGAACCTTCAGTATTTTCTTGGAATGGAAGTAGCTAGAAGTAAGACTGGGATTTTCTTTTCCTAAAGAAAATACACCCTAGATCTATTAAAAGAAACTAGAAAACTTGATTGTCGGCCAGCTAGCACACCATTGGAGAGGAATTGGAAGCACAAGTCCTTCGATGATGATCCTCCAGTAGCCAAGGATAGATTTCAACGCCTTGTTGGAAAACTGATCTACCTATCACTCACTAGGCCAGACATTGCCTATAGTGTTAGTGTGGTTAGTCAATTCATGCATGTCCCCACCAAGAGACACCAAAATGTTGTAGATCAGATTCTTGGATATCTAAAAGATACTCCTAGCAAAGGGCTACTGTTTCGAAAGAACGATAGTGGAGAAATAGAAGGATTTGCATACACTAATTGGGCTGGTTTAGTTGAAGACATAAAGTCCACTATAGGATATTGCACAAAGCTTTAGGGAAATGTTGTTACATGGCGAAGCAAGAAACAAACTATAGTGGCAGGAAGCAGTGTTGAAGCAGAATATAAGGCGATTACACAGGGGTTTGTGAATTAATTTGGCTTGAAAGACTCCTAGCAGACTTGAATATTCCGTTAAATGGTCCTATGAAATTGTATAGTGATAGTAAGTCAGCAATTGCTATTGTTTGTAATCCCATACAACGCGATCGGATGAAACATGTTCGGATTGACAGGAATTTTATCAAGACCGAAGTCGACAGTGGGAAGATTCATTTGTCTTATATACCAACTACATTGCAAAAAGCTGATATTCTCACAAAGGCATTACTTAAGGCTAGGTTTGAGTCAAATGTACGCAAGCTGGGAATGATTGATATACATTCACCAGCTTGAGGGGGAGTGTTAGAAAGCTAGCAAGGATTAACAAGATTAAAGAAATCCCAGTCAAACTTTCTTTTTTTATATATGCATTTAGTTCTATACTATTTGCTAATCTTTAGGCTGATTTGATTGGTTAATCGCCTAAAATAGGACCTAGAATGTTTCTTTTGTAATTGTATATAATGTTTAGCAGATCAATGGAATAAAGGTCAATCTAATTGCTCTAATTACAAAAACAAGAACCGGTGTTTAGAAAAGTATGGTTTATGAAGGAAGACGACAATAAGAATGACTTTACTATAAAAACAACAGTTCAAAATTGCCTAAATTTTGGGGGAACAAAGTTTGGATTTTAGGTGTTTTGACCGGTTTAAAAACCATCTTCATGGTTTAAAACCTTCTTAGTTATTATCCCACCAAATGCCAAATTAAACTGCCTCTATGGTTTAAACTACCTTTATGGTTAAAATTTATGCACCAAATGGCGCAAAAGACTTTATTAACCCTTAAGTATTTTGGGCTAAGGTTGGGCAAGAATATGTTATCTTAAGGCATTTTCATCTTTTGCAACTAGGAGAACTGATATTATCAAAGGAAGAAGAAATAGTAGTAAAAAGTGATATACCATCTAATTTATTCCATCCAATGATCCTTCTCTCTCTTTGTTTTTTTAAATAACTTTTTCTTCCAACCCTTTGAAATAAACAAAAATTTGAGAAAATTAACTATTATGCCATATTTTTAAAATTGTGTTTATTCATGTCATAGTTAAAAAAAATTGTCCCATACTTCCACTCGTAATACTTGTTCAAATTGTGTCACACATCTATAGAGTTTATAAAATGTTTGGTTTAAAAGACTATATTTATGAAAATTCTCCTTTAAATATTAGTCGGCGTTTTGTCAATTAATATATTTTTGGAATTAACAAGTTGGCTTCTAGCGTTTAACTTTTATCAGACTATTTCCTGAATATAATAAAATGTTACATAAGTTGATAAATAATTTCAAAATTTAACCCTAAAAACACTCATGTACGTGACATGCTTGTTGTGATTGTTATTTGAATGTTTAATATTTGTTCTTCAATTGAGCTCGCGAGGTGTATGGGGCATTTTTATGTTCTCACTCAATTCTTTTTTTTTTTTTTTTTTTTGGAATACTCAACCATTCAATACAACTATAACACAGATAATAAATAAAAGAGAACTTGGATTGTAGACACTAATATTTACATTGAATAAGTATGCCTGCCCTTGGCACAACCACAAATGACCTCTATCATACACTTTTATGGAGACTAAATTAAATTGGAAATTACTGTAGAACTTAACAATTCAAAATATATTTCTTCTTTCTTTCTTTTTTGGTTTATAGGAAAAAAAAAAGAGAGAGAAATTCAGCTACAAACGAGACAACATACACATTTCATTCACAACCATGTTCAAGCCACATAGCTTGCTGAGCTGCGGTAGATTTCATCGGCATGTGCTACAGGAACATAAACTGCATTGCGAAGCGAGCTGTGAGTTCGGCCATAAAATGCATAAACAAGCACCCCTAGGACTAGCCATACCGAAACTCGCAACCAAGTACCAGCTCTGCATGTCAATGAATAAAATAGTATGCATTAGAAAAGGAAGGTGATTGTGTATTTGAAAGGATAATTAGACAACACAATTTGTGGACACTGAAAACCACATTTCTAAGGACAATTTCTACTAAAAATCAGCAAGAAAGAAAGAAAAACAAGAAAATGGACTGGTGGGTTGACAGTTACCCGAGGTTTATTAGAAGGTAGACATTGATGAGAATACAGGCAATAGGTAGCAATGGAACAAACGGGCAGATGAAACCTGAAAAGGGGAGCAAGACAACATCTCGGTTAACACCAATTTTACCTGGATCACGACAAGTAAAACACTGCCTTGCTAAACTAACAAGTACAAATGATTATAAAAAATGCCAGGGGTTCAAACCTTTTGATACCATCTACCAACGATTACAAACATGTCACAGCTAGTTGTTATCAAAACGTTGATAAAAGAGTCGGTACCCACTACGGTGAGCAACCTGAGTAAGAAATTATAGTTAAGTGAGCATACCTCCTGTGTGTCCAAAGTTGTGTCGTGCATCGTCTTGATCTATACATGTCAGCACGACCAGACCAAGCAAAAGAAGAACACCGCCAACTCCACATAGTGTGAGACGAAGAGGGCTGGAAAAAAGAACAATGTTGCAACAAAATCTTTAAAGAACAGAGGGCAATGTGCAAAATTTTTGTTTCAACTCTCAGGTCAACCAAAAAAAAAACAAAGGTACAAGCTGCCTTTGGCAAAGCAGTGGGTATGTTTTCAAGAAGAAAAAGAAGTTATTTTTATTTCATTTTAATTATCTATTTATGGTTCAAAAGCGCCCCCTAACGAGAAAAGTAACATGACTAGATAATCCAAACTACTAATGTCAGACAATCTACCTGGGAAGGCCCAAACTTGAAGCCGAATATGTAAGGAGAAAAGCCCCAATGCATGTCAACATTATTGTCCAGCCAGCAATTTCTCGCCTTTTCTTTTCATTCATAACGTCTGGAATGGTCGACATGTTAGTTACATAGACATTTTTTCCCAAAAACCAAAAAAAATAAAGGAAAATCACACAACATCAAATAAAGTGTATAAATTTCCAAAAGCCAGAAATGCCTAACTACAGAGAATACAGTTGAATAAAGCAATATAACAGATCAGTCTTGATTGGATGTATAGCATAACAAATTTGCAAGGAATGTGAATATGTGGAGGACCTACAGTTGCCTAAGTTTAGTTGTTTGGATATCAGAGGAATTTCGACAGAGATGTCCACTTGATCAAGTATAGGTTGATCCTTCGAAGAACCGACATTAGCCTCCGTAATCCTACCATACAGCGATGAGTGTGAAGCAACCGAATCCTGAAGTGGAGATGGCAATGGCACCTCGTCCGGGGGGACGTATCTGAGTATCAATACAGATATTGCTACCATAGTAAATGCAAGGAGTGTACCAACACTGACCTGCAAATGGTAAAGGCGATAATTCAAAATCGTTGGAATAATAATAAAAAAAAAGGGGGAAGACCCAAAAAATTCTTGCATCTTGGCTATTATTCAGAAAACAACTTATATGTGTTCAGTAGTTTCCATTAAAAAATAAATTTTCTTTTTCCTCTAACACTGCTTCTTTAAAATGGTAATTCGTGTGCGTAGCAAATTATTGGAGTGGAAATGTGGAATATATATGTCCACATTTCATTCAAAGGGCCTCCCTTCAGACTTTTCCTTCATGATTAAACAAGAAGTAAAATTACCACTTGAGATTCCAAAATGTTTGTGTTATAGTTAACTACCTAAGTTATCTGTTATAAGAAAGATAAGTTGCAGAAAAAGTATAGATAGAAAAGATCGTACTTAATTTTTCAGAACTACGTCAATTATATAAGTAAAAATTGTTGATTAGTTTGTTGCTTATGGTTCAAAATTTGGCTCACAATTGATCCTAATGTGCAACGGTCACGTCTACTTGTAACGACCATTCTTGTATGCTTCTTTATATCATCAGAGGAAACATAGATAATCCATTGCAGCAGAAGTATGGAACGTACCATGCCCGCCAACTGTGAAACATCCATGAAGAATGACATCACTGCAGCCCCTATTCCAGTTGCCACTGTGCTCTTGAGGGGGACCTGTGTGCGTTTGTCAACTTCCGCAAAAAATGATGGCAGCAACCCATCTCTAGACATTGCCATCAGAATACGTGGCTAAAAAAATGAACAGATTATTAACAAATAGGAAGGTATTATTGGTGGTATAAGAAGAAGTAGCAGTTCATGGTAATAAACACAGAACAGATGAATATAAATTCAGCTATCAACAAGGCAGTGACTGTCTGGTATTTTTGAATTGTAGAGGAAAGTACCTAAAGAACCAATCAATATACCTGAGGAAGAAGGGAACCCATCAATGTCGAGCAAAGTGCAGTAACAGCTCCAATAGTTATCACATACCTTCAGTCCCAAGCAGAAAAATGCCCCCCTAAGTATACATGTTTTCCAAAAAGTTTGAAATAACCGAATATTTCTAGCAAACATAGACTATACACTTACGCAGCCCATTGCATCCCGTGGCTAGCAAATGCAGTGGAGATAGGAGTGTCAGGATCCATTGCATGATATGGAACTAAACCCACAATAACAACTGAGACCAACATATACAATGCACAGCAAATGGATAGTGAAGTGCCAATACCCAGCGGCAAGTCTCGTTGAGGGTTTTTGACCTATAGAAAAACAAGAAACATGAGTGCAATTTGCAAAAGTTAATTTTACTCTCCAATCATAACCCACACAGCTCTTATAAAAGGGCAATTCTTCCACGCATACCGCTAGGAAGAATGAATTAAGCCAATGAAAAACTAAAAAATACAATTACCTCTTCAGCAGTGCTGGCAACTGAATCAAAACCAATGTAGGCAAAGAAGACAGTTGCAGATCCAGCAAGCATCCCATCTACCCCAAAGGGAAAATACCTTTCGAAACAATAAAGAAAGGAGAACGAAAATATAACTAAATCATAGCTGACATGGAAATGAAAATGAAGCACAATTAACCAGGGTTAAGAAAGTACCCAACAGGAAGGTCGTATCCAACCCATCCAGTCTTGAAACCCAAGTAAGCACCCACTACTATGACAAATAGCAGTGCGCATACATTTGCTGTTGTCACTATAGCTTGTGCCAATGTACTCTACAAATTTTGTGTGTATAATCATAGGAGGTAGATAAAAATAAAGAATTTTACATGAAAAAGAGGGGAAATGAACATAAATGCTACTGAGAAAGAAGATGAACATACAATTTACCTCCTTGATTCCCACAGACAACAGCACAGTGACAATGATTACTAGAACCGCTGCACAAGGGTCAACCATAATGTCAAGCCCAGGGATGAACTGACGGGAAAGAAAAGCGGGCAGATTGTCCTCTCCTCCAAAAAGGAATCCCTGAAAAACCAAAAAGGAGGATGCAGCGAAGAAAACTATTGTCCTTGTTACTGAAGAAACTAAAGATATTAATAAACACCTTTTCCTTTGCGCAATTTTGTACGCACAAACACAGTAAATTGTTGAAAAATGAAAGCTTTAAGTAATGATGGTAATTGTATATAGTCATTACACAATGAATCTGATAAATTGTGTATTAATGTTTACAAGCTTTTAACTAACATGATAAAATATGGGGAACATATTAAGGTCATGTTGTGTGGACATGCAGATATAATTTTCACATTAGATAGAGGCAAAGTGTAGTTTTAGAAACATACAGTGAACAGATAGAATAAGTGCAACAGGGAGTTATACTTCAGAACCATTTCAAATAAAAGCCCATCTCAGTTTATCGAAGAAAAAACAAGACATGCAAGAAACTATAGGCTTCAGATTGAGAAACAAATTAACAAACAAAATGAATTTAGTGACAAGAGTAATAAATCTTGCTCAACTCAGAGAACAGTTATTCTACAAGTTTGAAAGGAAAAAAAATACCAGATTCGGAGATATTCCCCGTGCAACAGCTGCACCGCCAATTGTATACTCCAGTATCAAAGCCCAACCCACCAACCAAGCAACACTGTGAATGTACATACTCCGTAAATGATTGGTAGAAGAGCAATAAGTTTACGTATCAAACAGACATCAAAAACAACAATCAAGCACAAAACTTACATTGACAAGATCAAATTCATTAATCCATGCATGACACGGTTAATCACAACTCATATTTTCCAAAAAAAAGATGTTTGAAACATTTGAACACCTCAGCAATGACAGGAAAGTAAGAAAAATACCTTTCTCCTACGCATATATACGAGTAATGATAAGCGCTCCCTGCAGAAGGGCAACGACTCGAGAGCTCAGCATAGCAGAATGCTGAGAGAGCAGCAGCTATTCCAGCCACTAAAAAGGAAATGGTCAAGGCCGGTCCAGAATGCTCCCTAGCAACTGTTCCAACAAGGATATAGACTCCGGCTCCAATTGTTGAGCCAACTCCTGATCAAAGTGAATAACAATTCAACGATGAGTTTCAAAGAACAAACTACTAAAGAGGAAAAAATTTACATGTCAAAGTGGAAAGAAAAATGTATATCAGCTCAATACAGACATAATTGTAGATTTCAAGTGCACAGAAACGACAGACTCAAGATCTTTGATACGTAACATCACTAGGTGAGGTTTGACAAGGAAACTACCATCAATCATAATTAACTTGAAAACAAAACAAAAAAGGAAAGAGAACATAAGGCTTTTACTAAACTATCTGACATGACCAATCTTACAACAAGTTATAAAATCCACCTTCAAAAAAAAGGAAAGCTCCTTGGTTTTTTTTTTTTTTTTTTCTACTTTGAAAGAATATAGCAAGAAGCTCTGAATAGATTCATAGGATAATGGTCATAAAACCATAAAACAATCCAGTAACAACCAAAAATCCAATTTAAACAACAACATCAAGCAAAAAATAAGAAAAAAAAAAGGAGAGAACATATATTATTTACCAATAGCGATAAGATAAGGAACGGATAACTCCCTGGCCAATTGATGAGGCCTTGAGTTGGAAGGATGAGCTGAATCAACTTGTTTCCTTCTCACCAAACTCTTTAATCCAACCCATGAACAACGCCCACCATATTCTTCTCGTGAATCAACCGGAACAATACCCATAACAACAATTTAAGAGGAAAAAAAATATTTCCCAAAACCCAGAGGAACAACAACAATCGAAGAGATTTTGATCTTGCCACCAAAAAAAAGCTTTAATTTCTTGTCCTTTCCCGGTGGGTTTTCTCTGGTTTTTTATTCTAACAAAGTTATTTCACGTGAACCAAACAACAAAGAAAAAGAAGAACAACAAAAAAAAAAGGAAAAAAATCCGCCCGCGTAGATTTTACCCAGAAAAAAGAAAAAAAATAATAAATCTGTCGCGGGCAGAATCTGAGAAAATCCAAAGGAGATATCTTGTTCTTCTTCGTCTTCTACTTCTTCTGATGACAAAAGAAGGAAAGAAAGGAAAGGGGAAAAGCGGGCGGTGTTCAGAGTCAAACTGTCTCTCATATCATATAATATATTGCTATTATTCACCAAAAATAAATATTATTTATTTATGTTCGGTCAGAGTCTGTGTTTCTGACAACGCATCCGGTAAATGAACTAATTAGGATTTATATTTTGTTAATAATTATTAAATTGCGTGCATGAATATTCCCAAGCTTTAACTTACTAGTTCTTTTTCTCAAAAAAAATAAAAATGAAAATTGTTAGTCTCTAATTGGTCTACTTAATTCTCATAATATACACCCTAAAGCACAAATATCCTCTGATTGGCCTACCTTATTCTTATAAAATATACACAAAAGCAAAAGGAAATATGGATATAATTATGAACAATTATATACATAACCTTTTAGAGAGTCAATAAGATAATAACCTTCCTGTATTTTCACGAAGAAGCCGCCTGTAAACTTGGAACAATTCAAGGACATAGACAAGATATATAATAACATAAAAATATGCTCATATATAGGTAAATTGATTTCACAATGTGCATTTAACCTAAATGCACCATGCAAATACGGCTTTCAAATCGTCTAATTTATATCAAACAGTGTACATGAATGGCAACAACAATCTTACATTTGAAAAAATAGTGTTTGTGAATATGTTTATTATTTCTTAGGTGTTTAGGAACACTATTGGAACTGCAATTTTGTGATTTCAATAATTTTTTTTTACCTTCTTCTTATATGTTATATGTTATAATACTTTTGATTTTAAGTTGTGGTTAAAATTCGCATCATGTTTTGATATTAAAAAGGTGGAATTTGTCAAAGAAATTTGGTTTTCCTGCAACCAAAAACTTTGCTTTTGAAATATCAATAAAACCTGACGTAATATGGGATCACTAGAAAGACCATCACTAACCAAATGTGAATTGCCCAAAAAAACCAAAAGATTCCTTAAGTAATGGAAAGACCATCATTTATTATTCATCAAGTATGGGCCCCACATGTTCCAAGTGGATTGAGATGGAGCCCGCAAGACAAGAATGGAACAGCCTTGCATTCGCATTTGTGATTGCGAATCTGCCAGTCCCTTGAGAATTGGAGTCACGCACGTTAATTCCCTTAAAGACACACACATGTACATTGCGGAGTTTTCATTAATGATCAATTGCATGACGTTGTGGTCCCCCGTCTTCATGCCTCCGGACCCTTTTACCGTATAGGACTTTACAATAAGGTGTTTTTTAAGCAACCGAAAAAAATATTCACCTATAAATATTTATTTTTTAACATTTAACATTTTTAAAATATCAGACAAATAAGGGTAATTTAATTAATTATAAATAGGCTTAACCCCATTCAAAAGTAAATAGCATTATCTTCCTCTTTATATAAAAAAAAAACATTTTACGTCCTTTATAGATAAAATTTTCAATGGAAAGATCCTCTTGTAATAACGGTACATGTTTGTTGAATCTAATCATAACTACATCAAAATAATAGGATATATATATAGATAATAAATACTTACCAATACAAATTTAATGATTAAAAAAATATAAACACATCATTAGAATCTCCTAATTCTTTTATATTATTTTATTTTATAAATTAATAATAAATAAAAATTATAAAACAAATAATAACCCAGAATGTTCAACAAATAATAATAATAATAATGAAGAATGTAGAATCTAAAATATTAATCAAACTGACATGAGAGATAGGATTAATTGTTGTCATTCGCATGCACTTTTTTTTGTACATGAATTAAGGTATAATGTATACCATAATCGAGTACGTATAAGTTACGATGTTACAACTGGAGTAAACGAACTCCCCTAGAAAATGACAAAAAATTAGTTTAAACACCATATTCAAAACAGAGTAGTTTTTTTTAAAAAAAAAAAAATATAGAGTAGTTGGAACATATGAATTTTCGGCAAAAACGCACGTTCAATTCATTTTTAACTGGGGATATTGGGTGATCTTATCATATTTCTTCCCAAAATTGATTTTTTTTTCGACATAGTATTTAAAGTTAAAAGGACAACTTTTGATTTCTTAGCTTCGAAACAACTTTAAAAACAATCCATTAATTGATATTGATAAAGAGAATTTTTTATAGGCAAAGAAAATTCATAATCTTGCTATACTGTTTTAAGACATTACATTTTTATTTTTTGTTAAGTTCTCCCATTTTTTTAATTCTGATATTACTATTACGTGATTTAACAATTAATACTAATATTTTATGGATTTTTTTATATATAATTCATCCCCTCCCAAAAATATAGCCAACAAGAAAAAGTCAAACTCAAGCAAGGATGCAAAATTAGAAGCAAGGTCCTAATTGACTCGGTCACTTTCATTTGTGTATCCTAATGGATGGATAAATTGATTAATGCTTTTATTGTTGCTGTCTTCTTCTTCAAAAAAAAAAAAAAAAAAGAGATAAGATAAACAAATAGCACGAAAGAGAAATATTAATTGGCAAAAATGTTCTTTCCAAAAAAAAAAATAAACTGTAGAAAATAGAAAAGGTGACGTAAAGGATTTTTCTCTTTCTCCTTAAGGAGTTAAAATGACCAAACCATTTTAAACAATTGAAGTGAAGATGAACTAATTATTAAGTGTGGGACGTCCTGGGCATGTGCCGTCACACATTCCGACGACAAATCTTCTATCTTCTTTTCTCTTTTCAATATCCACGCACATACACATAATTTTTTTTTTTTTTTTGAGAGAATAAGAGAAATAGACCATATTTATAAAAAGAAAATAAAAGTTGATGGTCTAAGTTTGAAACAAAATTAATAAAACAGACCATAAAACATAAATGCACATTTATTAACTAGTTAAATTATAAAAGTATCCTCAATTTAATTATTAACAATTAAAATTATAAAAACTAGATGCCGTCTTTTCTCCCTCTTCCTTTCTCTTCTTGTTTCTCTCTTTCCCTTCTTTCCTCTATGTGCTCATTCCCCTCTCTCTTTTTGATTTTTCCGATCTGACTTCCTTGCCAAAGCCGTCGCAATGAGCTCACGATCTACCATGGCCAATGAATACAACCACAACCTCCTCAATGGCAATGACCTTTGATAAGTGAAGATCAAACCTCTTGCGAAGGCCACGACCTCTTGCGAAGGCCGTGACCTCCATGAAATCGTGAAGTTGCCAAGAGCAGCCATCGAAGTCACACGGAGAGTTATCCGTGGCAGAAGTCACATCGAGAGCAACTGTTGAAGTCACGTGGGGAGTCATCCGAGGCAAAAGTCGCGCCAGGAGCAGCTACTGGATCTCACGACGAGCAGATTATTATTGCAGTCGTGCGAGGATCATGCACTAGAGTCGCGCAATGTCAACAAAGTCATTGCCAAAGTCAAGGGGGGCGAGGCTGTCAGAGCCGTCGCTAAAGTTAAGAGAGAGAAAGTGTGCGCTATGGTTTTTTGGAGGAATGAAGAATTTGAGGATATTTTTAAAATTTTACTTAAAAGTAAATGTGAGTTCACTAAAATTTGGTTGATTTATTTAAGCTATCAAAATTTTGAGCTAATAATTTTTATTGGTACATTATTTTGGTTTATTTGTTGCAATTTCCTTAATCTGGCCAAGGCCTGGCCTCTACAATATAGGGGCCCAGCTCAACCCGACCTAACTTGTAATATCCTTCAAGCCTCAGACTTTAAGTGTTTCAAAAAATACTTATTTTGCTTTCCTTAAGGTTTGAACCATAAGCCTTTAAAAGTAACAAGAAACCTTCTATTGATTAAATTAAAGCTGTCAATTTAGACTGACCTGTGGCCTGTCTCTTTTGGCCCGACCTAGTCCAAGCCTTATATCTTGATCAGAGGACATTACCCGTATTTCACCATTATCATAGCCATTCCCAAAGTTTCAGAGGGCCTTCGTTGCCATCTCATATCTTCTCTTTTTTCTTCCTCTGCGACGCATAATACTCTTTCTTAACGTGGCCAATTTTGCCATAGAAGTAAAATTTCCTAGAGCTATTTGGCTTCTTCAAGTTTGATCTATTTTTATCCTTGCTGTTACTTTTGCGTCGTTGACCACCAGATCTCTATTGGCTTCTTCCCCTTGCAGGATAATGACTCCTATTTGTTGAAGTGGTTTGCTTCTCAATTTTCAATTCTAGAGTATGAGACCTTAAGACTAAAGAGAACTTTTTCCAAGGCTATGGAAGTTCTTCCATATTTAATGGTAGTTTATACCTCTTGTAGAAACCCGGCAATAAGTTTAACAGGATAATTGCTTGGTTCTCATTACTGATGATTTGTTTTCACCAGAATTTGTAAGCTCAATGTTCATCCCTAAGAACTCATCTATTTTATGTTCAAGCCCTTTTATAGTATTCATTTCGAAGCCCAACAATCTTTCTTTCAAGAAAATCTTATTTGTCAAAGACTTTTTTTGAAACAACTCATTTAACTTGTTCCAAATTTAAGTCGGAGTGTCTTCCTTATCTGCTAATCTTATAATTAAATCAAGTAGATAGAAGATGATTGTACCTATGGCAGTTTCCAATAGTTCTTGCTTCTGTTTCTCTAAGAACTTTTATGGAAAATTCATTGCATCATCAAGCGCCTCCAAGACCTTCTATTGGGCAAGAAGCCCTTTGATCTTCCTTGTATAGATTCTAGAATCCCTAGAACCATTAAACTTTTTGATATAGATCTTCATTGTTCCCATGTCAATTGCGAGTAGATTGCCTATATAAGGATCTTGACTTTCAATGACTGATTTCAAGTCTTCCTCTGATTGACAAAGTTCAAATAGATATACTCAAAGCCTTAAAACTCCAACAACTCAATCTCAAAATCTTGCCCTATTGTGTCTTCTAGTTTTCAAAAATCTCTAAAATCAAAAAGTAAAGCTTCATTGACCTAGCTCTTATAGCACTTGTTAATAATTTCACCCTAATTTTGATCTCAAATGGCAGAAAACATTAAAGAAAACAAATGATAATATCGAGGTATAGTCAATTGATGCCTACATCCTTACGAGTTCCTCTCAAACAGTTCAATATGCTTTTTTATTTAGGTTTTTAGTGTTAGACATAGGTGTTCTAAGGAGAAAAATGTTGTAATATGTTTTTGGAGACATTTTTATCAATAAAAAGTTTATTTATTTATATACCAAATGTCGTCCTCTTTACGTTCATTTTTGTTGAATGTATGATAAGTAAACAAAAGTCTGAGACTATCATCTAAACTTTTAAGATCATGCATATGATAGGCAAAGACATGAATCTTAAAGGCGATAGTCTAAATGATAAGATCCGCAATCAATTGTTATGATAAGTTCCGCAATCTTAAAGGCAAAGACATATGATAGGTGCTTTATTCATGCTAAGATTGTTATGTTGTCTACATCCCTAACAGAAGATGCTTGTCTTGGTCATTGGAGTAGGACTCCGTGAGTAGAAACATTAGTACATTGTCATAGGTGATGATGTGTTAGATCGGGACAAAGAGTTGAATTGATTTGGTTAATAATTTCGTTTGTTCAAAACAATTCACTTTAGACAATCATATGTGTTGTGTTTTAATCCTAAAATGACTAATAAGTCGTTATCTTGGCTTATATCTTTTGATATACCAAAGGGTGACATCTTAACTTAATGATGATATGCATACCAGTACGTTTGAGACGTGACTCTTGATTAACATAGACTTATTATTCATAGATATGGAATCCATAGCTCCTTTTGTGGAGTTAATGATATCCTCTTATATGCGTTATCCTGTAATTGAAAGACTGGAGCATTCAATCATTTAATACATAGGTGTAATCCAATGGTATACTATCTATGGATAATAAGTATTACAATGGTATGATAGTGGAACATAAGATAAAAATAATCGAAAAGGTAAAATTTATCCTCAAGCCGATTATAGATATCCTATGAGAATGTGACACATGGTGATATGTCATAGACGATTAGCTTATTGGAGCTTCGAAATTTTATATTATTCGAGAGTACAGCTCTAAACTATTAGTGGAGTAGCGTTAGAGTTGATAATTATAAAATATATATCTAGGATATGATTATTGTGTAATTATAGGAGCTTGATCTATATATGTCTATTGGGTCCCCTTTACTAGCTCATAATAAATCATGTAACGATATGGCTTGTTTTTCCTATAAATTCGGTAACTTATGTTAAATTATTAGATTGACTAAAATTCAAATTAATTGGATTTAATAACTCATATCAGTTTATTAGTTGAATTAATTTTATGAATTAATTTAAGATAAACATGTTGAATCCTTGTGGATAATATTTATTTGCATGGTTTTATCTATATATGACTATTTTAATCAGAAAACTTTTCCACAAAGGATACCCTAGTCAAATAAGATAGGATTTATCTAATTGGTTGAGATTGCATCTATCAGATCAACTTGAGGAGTTCGAATTCGATTCGAAGTCCAGTATCACGACTACACGGTCGACCGCAATACACTAGGTGTGGTTGACTGCGGCAGTTAGAATCAGATGTGTTTTCGCGCTTTTTTACTCTGAAGTTGATCCAAACTCAAATTTTGAGGCCTAATCTGATAAGGTTTAACCCCAAATTCGACCACTATAAATAGGAGTGAGTTTTCTTTGTTATTCAGATCACTTAAGAAGCATAGAATAAGTATTTTAGTTTAAGAAACTCTGAAACTCCGTGAGAGTTATTATTCAATATGAAGAAACTAAGCTCTAAGTTTTCTCTAGCGGTTGGAAGGAGAGTCACCGGAGGAAAAATTATACAACATGAGCTTATCTGTACTCCGATCGTGGATAGAAAATAGCAAAGAAAACTAGTTGATTGAGGCTCTTTTGAAACGTTTTTATCTACCCAGATTTGAGTCTACTTCGACGTATAAAAAAGATTAGTAAGATTTGTTATTAATTTATATATTTAACATGTGATTTAAAAGTTTTTAAAATTTTACAACATATTTTTTTTCCAACATTTAGTTCCTTTTACAATTGATCTCCTCGCTCGGTTCCGATTCCCAAGAAACCTTACAGCAAGAAAACCCGAGAAAAATTCCCTTTCTCACTCTACTTCTTGCTCTCCGCTCTTTCCCTCCCTTGTTCTCTCTGAATGAATTCTAACTTACATTGACACATGACACTATAAATATCTGACTCACAAACAAGACAAGGCCCAATAGAAACATAACATGTCATCATTAATTAATTACAAGCCCAACTCAAAACGACACCGTGTAACAGTTATTTTCATGTTTTTTCACTGCTTCGAAACTTTTTGTAGAGAGAACTTCAACATTGAATCACATTAGAACTGATTATTCAATTGATCTCTTTTCTTTTTTTGAGAGTCAATCAACGAAAATTTAAACACATGAGATATTCTCTTTCCCTCTTTTCACCTTAAGCTAAAATTTAGACAATAGTGTTAAAAAAGCTAATTTAATTATATAATAGTATCACAATATGAGAATCGAACTTCGAACTTATTAGTTGATAAAGTCTCCAAATAAGATTTCTTTGCCATCATGCCACCACCACCAGTGGTCCTCTTCTCAGCTTCTTGTTGTAGTGAGATACTACGTCTTCATTTTTGAGCTTCAATAAATAAATGGGAAGGTTGGTAGGTTGGAATGGATAAAGGTCTTAAAATTATTGACCATAGAAATTCTACAAAATACTTAGCATTCTTTTGTGGACCTTGTTAAACCAAAATGAAGTCACCTGTTATAATGATTCAGTTGTTCTCTTGCGAATGGGAATGGAAGGAAAGGGATGGGGAATATGACTAGAAGTAGATGTTTATGGTGAGGCAAAGACCTACAACGAGATTCCAGCGAAGTAATTTATGGCAGTAGATACGTTGAATGCGCTTTATAATTGTCGGATATCAGAATTGGTGGTGGTTATGGTGAATCTGCCACCATTAGCCATAAGATATTCTCTTTCATTTGGGAATCTTTCAATGCTTATGATATTCTCTATTGAATATTATAGCTTCTTCTTGTTATACTTGTACCCGTTTGTTTTACGTGGTTTTTAAACTTTGTGATTTGAACCAGTAGTTTTGAATATGATAGAGTTGAACTGAAGTTTGAGATACAAAGATATAAAACGAGAATAAAATATCATATTAAAGAATTGATGTTTAAAAAGCTCTGATGCATGAATAAAAAAAAAAAAAAAAAGAGAATGAATATGGTTTTTAATTCAAAACAATTAGAATTTAAGAAGGGTTCAGCTTCTCAAAACTAATAACCATTTTAAACAATGCTTATTATTTAGAACCATTTCTGCCCCTTTATTACCTTTACTAAAAATTACAAAAAAGGTAACTTTTTCAAAACTAATTGTAGTAACTAACAGGTTTTGAAAAAATTTATAGCAAATGTCAAATTTATGGTACAATTAATTTATTTACTCATTTGCTTATAATGTAAATAAATTATCTTTTACACAACAAAATAGATTTATGACACAAATAATGTATATACCCCCTTATTTACAATGTAAATATTTCTTATTTACATAACAAATAAGTTATTTACATCATAAATCTGTTATTTATTACAAATATTTTTAAAACCTAATACCTACTTCAAAAAGTTTTAAAAATATGATATTTTTTTCATTCTTCCTTTATTTATTCCACAAAGGAAAGACTATTTTAAAAAAAAAAAAAAAAAAAACCTAATATCTACTTCAAAAAATTTTAAAAATTTGATATTTTCTTCCTTCTCCCATTAACTCTACAAACAAAAGACACATTTTTGTGGGCCCATATATTCAAAACCAATTAAATCCTTCCAACAAACGGGTTGTTAGAATCTCAAATTTCAGAATACTTAGCTACGCAGTCCAATAGGGAAAAGATGATATTCAATGGATGGTATTATTAAATTTTTTTTTTTAATGAGTGTGTTAATAAATTTTTTGTTTCTTGGTCCAGTATGCCACTTGTAGCACTTTTATTTACACAGAAACTAAAATAGTGGTTCCAGTGAGATTACAATTAACAATTCTTCTGTTTTTCCTTTCCCCAATAATTCAAAATGTAATCCTATACCCCAAGAATAGCCTCCTTACCACCCATCCCCAAGAACTCTTACCTACACAATTAAAAGCCCTTTTTCTTTGTCAAGATTGATCATCAAAGTCTCTTTCAGAGTTGAGAGACATAAATGGAAATAAATGACTATATGACTTGAAGAAGACTTCCAAGACAGGGGACTCGGAGAAAAAGTCTAGGCCAGAGAACCAGATGAATGAAGGCGTATCTCGTTCGTGTGAGCTGAGGGAACGTAAACCGCGTTCGACAATGAACTATGCTTGCGTCCATAAAGCGCATACACCAATGCTCCCAGCGCCAACCATATCGAAACTCGGATCCAAGTTGCAGCTCTAAGAATGTCATGAAACAAAGCAACAGATGTTAGTCGTGAACACAACATGACCCTGAAAAACTTTCGTCTTTCAACCGACATAATCATCTTCAGTGTGTGTTTATGTTGGAGATTTATAAGTCTTTGAAGCTCACCCGAGATCGATTAGCAAGTAGGTATTAATGAGAACGCAAGCAGCAGGCAAGACCGGAACAAATGGGCAAGCAAAACCTGTAAAACGGAAAGAATAGCCATGCCAACTAAATTAATTTACTGCGATAAATTGCTTAAATCTTTCTATTTCATCAAGAACCTTAAGATTCACGGTATTTAACAGCTCCAAAAGATTTGGTATTGCAAAATCAACGTGGTGAAAGTTTGGAATTAAGATTGAAAATAAAATTGTATTTACATCGATTATGTTGTATCTCGGACTAGCAAGGCATCAGCTCAACGGGTAATTTTTTGAGAGATTAAAATCAAATGGCAGAAAACCGAAAAAGCAGATATAGTGAACATTATCTACATAGTTCAGGAGTTCCCTTTCTTGCAACTGATTCAAAACTAAAAACAGATAAATGTCACGGCACAAAAATCTCAGTTCTTAGCATTTTAGATAATCATTGATTTGTATTCTTTTATTTACACACTTACAGGCTCTTATGGCCAAAATGAAGCATAACAGAGTGGGTGGTTCTTTTAAAATCAATTTTAGAGGCCTGTGATGTAAATTGTAATTGACTTGGCTTGGCGACGATAAGAGTAAAGCATGCTATTTTATCCCGTTGCACCAATCAAAACGGGTGCATCCCAACTAGATTTAGTCATTAGTTGGTAATAAATCTTAAGCATACCTCCTGTGTGTCCAAAGCTGTGCCTCGCATCATCTTGAGGCGTACAGGCAAGCACAATCAAACTGCATATTAGAAGAGCTCCACCCACTCCACAAAACGTGAGACGAAGAGTGCTGGTTTAGTCAAGAAGTCGGGATAGAAGTATGAGTTCTGAAACCATATGTGAGAAACAAAAATATACAACATTTCCCTGACTCTATAACATTTCCCCTTAAAAAAATACAAATATAATAACATTTGCTCCTAATGAACATCATGAGTACATCGCATGACTGGAAATTCTACACCTGACTACACTGAAAGGTTTACTTTTAAATCCCCCAAACCTCCAGTTAAAAAAAAAAAGAAAAGAAACGAAAATATCACGAGCATTTAAAAAAAAAAGAACAAAAAGATGCTGTCCACTGCATGCAAAGCATGTTAACGTGCACACGCACACACGCACACACATATATTTAAATAAGAAGCATCCTCTGTTGATACCAAAAAACAGAACAGAGGAAAGAGGACAAGGTGTCCTCAAGAATAACAAAAGCAACAGATACGGTAAAGAAACACTGGAAATTATAAGTGGTAAATAATATATCAAGTTGAAGACTTCCAAAAGAAAAGGTGTTTAAAACAATTTTCATTCAGTTTGATAGCACATCTTGAGCATTTTATCCACATTTCCAACTATAATTTAAAAAAAAAAAAATGACAAACCTGTGAAGACCTTCTGCTGAAGCCGCAGATGCAAAGACAAGAATCCCTACGCAGAGAAAGGTTATGGCCCAAGCAGCAATTTTCCGCCTTGTTTGTTCACTTTTTTTCCCTGTTTAATTTACAAAAAAGGATGTTATATCGTATTCCACCGCAAAATATGTTTTCAATTATAAAGCATGTAAACATGTATTAAATTATGCCGTACCTTTCAAAATTAGAGGACGACTAAGTTGTGTCTCCCCTTTTTCATGCAAATATCGACTGGCACTCTCACAAGAGCCAGGACTTTGGGAGATTTTGCAGTCACTTTCCATAATATCACTGCCGAATTTCGATGAAATCGACTCAATGGACTCTTGAAGTGATGACGAAAGTGGCGTTTCATCTGGGGGAACATATCTGAGTATCAAAACTGAAACTGCCACGGTGGTAAATGCAAGCAGGGTACCCACACTAACCTGTTTATGAAAATAATAGGTATATAATATGTATAATCGAAAGTTCAAGGATGTATTTGTTTCAACTCATCGTAAAACACCCATTGTACAATATGTTCCTACTCTATAATACATTACAAGACGAAAATCCATTTCCCTATTAATTTACACTCCTCCCAAAAGCTTAAGCTATTAGAAAATGGGCCAAATATTCTAACACTCCCCTTCACACGCCTCTTCATGCGTGGGCTACACACGGCAACCATGTGGGAAAATTGGACAGACCCACCACGTGAATATAAACTTTAAGCATATTAAAGGCCCAATATGAGATGACAAGAGAGTCAACTTACTGGGGGCATGAGCTCAAGACCTCCTGCTTTGATACCATTTTAGTTTACAGCTTTTCTCAAAAGCTTAAGCTGTTAAGAGATGAATCAACACTAGTTTTTATGTTCTAACTTTCCATTATCTTTGGTTATCTTGGTTTTAACTTACCATTCCTGCCAATTGCGACACATTCATAAAGAAGGCCAGAGCCGCCGCAAAGATGCCGGTTACAACGGTGCCCTTCAGTGGAACGTGTGTGTTTTCGTTAATGTCGAAGAAAAACGATGGCAATAATCCGTCTCTAGCCATTGCCATTAGGATTCTTGGCTGCAAATTAGAGGAACCGAAAGATTTGTTACAGGGGCAATGGATAAAACTAATGAATTTTTTTCTTTCATATACGTGACTACTTTACATGCTCACAAAAGAAACTTGTCAAATTCGTAAATAATACCCCGTGGTTTCTCACAAAAATTGCTTTTCAGACCATATCCAATGATTACCTCAAATTCAGTCAAGAACATAAAATACAACAAAAATATACAAGTAAAGAAACTATTTAACACAATTCATGAGAAGTTCAGACCTGTATTAATGATGAGTTAAATGACCCAAATGTAATACTTCTATACCTGAGGAAGAATCGAACCCAACAAGCTTGCAAAGAGAGCAGTAACGGCTCCGGTCGTTATAATGTACCTATAGGGAAAAAAGAAACTCACATTAGAAGACGTTCCCCTAGAATTAAGACGCTTAATTTTGGATACTTGAAAACAATAATAATTTTTATCACGCTTACACTGCCCATTGCATTCCATAGTTAGAAAATGCTGAAGAAATAGGGGTGTCTGGATCCAATTCCCAGTATGGTACTAGACCAACAATAACCACGGACACAAGCATATACAGAATGCAACATATGGTCAATGCTATGGCTATGCCAAGGGGCAGGTCTCGTTGGGGATGCTTCACCTGCAAACAGGGGTGGAGCCAGAAGAATAAGTCTGAGGGTTGGGTGGGGCAAACATAGACTTCCAGCATTTTAGGAGGGACCATCTTTCATGTTTCAAACACAAATTTTTTTTAAAAAAAAAAAAAGAATTTCAAGTGGGGCAGTTGCCTATACTCGGCTGCGTGTAGCTCCGCCCCAGCATGCAACGATAATTGAGACAAAGATTGTTTCTTTGATCTTTGAGAGAATCAAAATTATGTTTGTTTTACACGCAACAGAAGTAACTGAGATATATTCAGGATGTAAAGTGACAAAGAAAAATGCGTAGATAGATTCTGCACCTCCTCGGCAGTGCTGGTAACTGAATCGAAACCAATGTATGAAAAGAAGACAATTGCAGATCCAGCAAACATCCCGTTTATTCCGAAGGGAAAGTACCTAAATGAATCAAAACCAAAATGCAACAAGCTAAATATGCCTGCAAGATACACAAATATAAGACGACATAGATAAAAATAATACAACAACATTTACCCGCTCTGAATTTTATACCCAGTCCATCCAGTTTTGAACCCCAAATATCCGCCGGCTGTTATGATGAAAAGCAGGGCACCAACGTTAACTGTTGTAACAACCATTTGAGCCAATGAACTCTGAAAGATCAAGTGTTATGCTAATAAAAGTAAGAAATTTGACAAAGAAAAAAAGTTATGCAAATGACAATAACGATAGGTAGGTAATATCTACATTTATGAAGAAAAATGTACCTCCTTGATCCCAAAGCACAAGAGAACAGTTACTATTACAACTAAAACTGCTGCACATGGATCAACCACAATACCAAGTCCAGGAATCGTATGGCATGCCAAGAAAGCCGGCAACTTGTCCTCACCACCAAAAAACAAGGCCTGAATTTGTTTTTCAACAAGCAATAGAAATTTTAATACAGAGGAGAAAGATAAGTATTACAGGGAAGGAGGACAAACAGGAGAAAAGGAGAAAGAACAAAACAAACCAAAACATACAAAGCTCAACTATACCAGATTTGGAGTTATGCCACGAGCTACAGCAGCTCCGCCAATCGTATACTCTAGTATTAGAGCCCAACCAACCAGCCAAGCGACACTGCGAACATATGAATTTCTAGTTAATAACTTAACATGTCAGGAATCAAAAAAAGTCAGATATCATGCCCTCAATCATTTAATTGCTCTAACGCAGCTCCAACAAAAGAAGTTCTTCTAGTGTGAGAAAATAGAGAACAAAAACCAACACAAAGCTCAATTACCAAGATGAAGCAGGATGGGGGGTAAGACGATTAGTGGACGGATTTAAGGTCCTAGAGAGGAGAGAATAGATAAGGTGAGATCCTTCAAAGAACCCCTCCTATTCAGAGAAATTCTTGGTGTCAAATTAGTTTATTACCCCTTATTATTGAAGGGAACTGGTGTAGGAATGACGCTACCATTTCTCCAAAAGTTGCAATTGATAAGAGAGGTGCAAACAAATTCTTTGAACACCACCCAAGACCAGGCTCACCGAATCCATTCCAAGCACCACTTGTTTGGCCCCTTACCTTGAGGAAGCCCTTATGAATCCATGGGCATACCCAACGGACGGGCTCAGGCACTTCGAGGCCTAAGCCACGCAAGCTGCCTTTCAATTTTAAGTATGCTCTTACATTAGGAACCAAAGAAACTAAAGATAGAATGGTAATTTTACAAGTAAAATCTTTTCTTTCCTTTCCCTTTTGCATCTTTATACTAAGCAAGCGAAGTGATTTTTTGCTACCTTTCCTTTCTCTCATACCAAATACCGTAGGAGAAAGGAACTCTCCGTCCCTTCTCATTGCCCTCACCTACGTTATCTACCCCTCCCTTTTACAAAGAAATTCTGGTATTTGAGTGAGTGAAGATAAAATGGAACCAGCATATTCAAATGATCAGAAAGCTAATTAATTACCCTTCTCCAATGCATATGTATGTATAATGATAAGCACTCCCGGCAGACGGGCAGCGGCACGCGAGCTCTGCATAGCAAAATGCAGAAAGTCCTGCAGCTATACCGGCAATTAGAAAGGATATGGTAAGGGCCGGTCCAGCATGCTCTCTAGCAACTGTTCCGACAAGAATATATACTCCAGCTCCAATGGTAGCCCCAACACCTGGTCAAAAAAAGTTCAAAAGGATTAAAATAATGAGAACTTTCAGCCACAATCCTGATGGAGTTAAATCAATTGGCCATGAATAAGCATATCTTTTGGAGTATGAATTTGGTAATACTAATGCCATATTTAGCTTGCTACAATGCCAAAATACTGCATTTAGCACACAAATTATATGTTTTGCTCAACTGTTGTACATGTTAAACAAAATGCTATTTCAATTTTTTTTTTTTTAATTCCAATTACTTCTCAAAACATCATAGACAGTTAGTGAGAGAGTCAATCTGTTAATAAAACTAGTTTGTAGTGCCAAAATTGAAATTTAGCCACACGCTATAATTTAGCGTATGCTATTCGTGGTGTCAAATGGATAGCATTCTAGAATCACTAAAACTGCCATATTGTAACACAACAATAAGCTGAACATGATATTAAGGTCAGCTTCTTTCAACAACAGAACAATCAAAGATTGACATGAAAAAGTTGTCGTTTTTAGCAACAAAACATCTTCATTCATACGACTCGCAAGACCCGAGAACAAAACCCATCATCTATCTTGAAGAAAAAGAAGGAAAATTAAATAGAAGATAAACATAAAACATATAAATTAAGAAAGCCCACAAAACCCAAAAAAGGAAAATTAATTTAACCTTGAAAATATGCCAAACCCAGTTCAAAACAATGGTGATATGATGAATTACCAATGGCAACCAGATCAAGAACAGACAATTTCTTGGCCAATTGAAGATGAGCAACATCTCTGCTTATGCGGTGGACGGAATCAACTTGCTTTTTCCTAAGTAACTCCATCAATATATAGCGATTAATATTATTATTATGCTATTCTGTTTCAAGTTTCAAACTTTTGGAGTTTCATTAAAAAAAAAAGGTCTGTTTGCGTTGAGAGAAAAATTTAGGAGATGAGAATAGTGTGAGTGAGAAGAAGAAGAGAATAATGGAAGAATGATTGTTGAGTCAGAGTTGTTGTTCTTTCTGCCAGCTAAGCCTCTACTACATTATTTTATTATCTTATATTTATATTGTTTATCTCTTAAAAATTTGATATTGGGTTAAGCCCTCCAACTTTGAGCATTTTGACAGTTTAATCCTTCAACTTCCAAAAATAAAAATTGATGGGACAACATTGTTGGCAAATTTCCGCGTGGCAACGTACATATGGTAGAAGAACTCCTTTTTTCCATTGAGAATACACTTCTATAATGTGACCGCCAAATTGGTTTTTTTTTTTGGCCCTTTTTTAAAACCTAGTTAATGTCCTAAGCTCAAGAAGTGAGAGAATAACACAGTTTAAACTTAAGAATATAAATGACAACAGGTACAAGAATTTGGGACGATTTACTTTTATGTGTTAGAAATTAGAAACCCCAATTCTTAAAAAAAAAATAAAAAAAAGAGCAGAAAACATACACATTAAATTTATAATGGTGTACTTTTAATGTGAGAGCTAAATTTATTTTTAGCTATTGCGGAAAATTTATTATAATGATAAAGCTTGCAAGAGAAAAAAATACACCACTCAACTTAATATCTTTTTTCTAACCTTACTAATTACCCAATATTGGCTCCCTCTATCATATATAGAAAAACTAGGGCAATTAAATTAAGCTGTACAACATAACACAACATTTAATAATAATGATATCATATGAGCTTTTCAATTCACAGCTTTTTGAAAGTTTATTAATTACCGGCTATATAGTTATATTATATATAGTATTAAAATCCATATAAAACTAAAGGAAAAAAAATGTTTTTGATCATGTCATTACTTAAATCCATAGAATATATATATATATATATATATATATCTATATATATATATATATTCATGCTAGGTCGAAGAGAAAGTTGAATGTCATGTGTAATCAGCCATTCCCTCTATAAAGGCCCACATTATCTCTAACATGTGAGTTATACACGTTCAAATCAAGCCTATAACGTATTCCCTATTTATAGTTCTTTTAAATGATTGATACACACACACACACACATATATATATATATATATATATATATATATGTATAATCCTGTTTCTTATGTCCTTCTACATCTTGGTTCGAAATTTCTTTTTTCTATTCTTTTAAGGAAAACAATTTTTTTTATATCAACTTAACATTTATTGTAGTACAATTTTGTTATTATTGTGAGAAATTACGTTATATAATATTAGTATATACATGTAAAGCCACCAAACGTTAGAGATTTTATTTTTTTGCTTGTCTATTTATACAAAAGCGAATGAGGTATTGAGACGTGATATGCACGTTAAACAAACCGGCCATATATGTATTTCTTAATAGAGGTGAATAAAAAATCCCACAAATCCGATTTAACTCATCCAATAAAATCCATGACAATCCGAATAAGAATCTTCATTAACCCATCTAATTCGATTTTTCATTGAGTGAGTTTGATTGAGTTTTTCATAATTCGACATATCACCTTATATAAAAATATATAAAATATTTGTTATATATAGTGTAATTTTGATATAATATTATACTTAAAAAAACATTTATTTATAATAACATAGTTTATAAAGACTCTTTTTCTTTGATTCTATATTTTTAGTTTTTTATTTTCTATTTTCTAATACATATTATACTACACAATCCCTTAAAAAATTAAAAAGACTTTACCACTTTCCACTTCATGCACACCCTATTTGTGTTTTATTTACAACCCTATCTATCTATTTATTAACTTTAAACTATAAAAAAAAACCCTCTCTCTCGTTTCGTTCATTTAAGTGAATATGCTTGGAGTTGAAAATTAACAATTATGTAACATGTTAGTTGTGGTTGATATTTATTGACTAAAAATATATAATTTGCTTTTTAGTTTTTATTATGTTTTGTTTGTTAGGTATGACTTATGTATTTGAGCTTTATTAAACATCAAATATGTTATGGATTTTAGTTTTTTTCTTTATATATTTATTATTTTGGTAAATCATTGGCATTTTTTTCTTTTTTATAATGTTAAATCCAATCAACCAACTCAATCCGTCTAAACTTTATTTGGGTGGGTTGCTTTTAAAGTTTGTGTTCATTGGATAGATTAAATTTAAAATCAACTCACTTAAGCTTTAATTGAGTGAGTTAAAAAATCTAAAATCCACTAAACTCATTCGATGTTCACTCCTAATTCTTAGCCTGTGGCAAGTCCTTGAAGAATAGAAGAGATTTCTTGAAAAATGGTTTCCTTTGTGGAATTCAAACATAACTATCCGTTTTATATCATTTTACAAACTCAAATCTTCCAGTCAACATTAATAAGAATCAAAATGCATAGACTTTCATTGTCATTGACATTAAATTGAAGGTGCTTTTAACACTTGCATGTATGGCCTTATGATAATCATGTAAAAATGGGCCAAAACTCAATAATGCACTCCTATTAGTTTTGCCTGGGATTTGAATCATGGATGTACCAAACACCGATTGGAGCCATAGCTCAACTCGAATCTGAACTTCTGATTTGAATGCTTGTACCAAATGAGCCTTGAGTTTTGCTTTCAAACTACACTTCAATGTGGTTGCATGTATGGCCCTACAATAATTTTACACTTGACTCTACCATAAAGAATAGAGTTCGAATTATCTCACCTCTTTCAAAAAAGAGAAAATTATAAGATGTTTGACATTTTTAATTTAACCAAAATTTTTAGTTGCAACAAAATAAAACCCTTAACATGTTATAATGTTCAGAATACACTACACTGATTGTTTTAAATGGGTATATTTTCAATTGTTATATTTCTAATAAAGATATATCTTAACAATAATTTATAACGTAAAAAGAATTAATCTTATTAATACACACACATATATATATATATATATGAACTTGTTTTAAACAAGCATGTTTTCAATGGTTATATTTCTAATAAAGATATATCTTAATAATAATTTATAACGTGATAAGAATTAATCTCATTAATTATTATAAAATCTTTTTGATCAATTACCAATTTAATACAAATGTGTAATTCATATTCATATGACACTGTTAGTAATCACAATACCATATTGAAAACGTGCACGTTAAAACTATATATATATATATATATATATATATATTAATGATTTCCAGGAAAGAAAACAGACTATGAATGGAAGTTGGGTTAACTACTAAGTTGATCATGTTAACTTTTTTTACCTACGAATACAACCTCATGCTACACTGTAATTAAAAGAAAGGCAAAAGCACAGACCAATGTTTGTTCTTTTAACATTCTTCATCATGGTCGTTTTTCTTTTTCCTGCCCTCGTAGGTCAGCAATGTTACAAGTCAAAAATAGTACAACAAAATTATACCTTAATCAGCCTTCTTGCCCAGGATTCCTCCCACTTGCATCACCACCGCCATCAGAGAGTTGGTTCCATAAGCTTCGGTTTCTCTCCTCGCCATTTTCCCACATTTGCTTCCGTCTCACGCTCCTATTATTTGTATCATTGATATCGGAAAACTGGGCCCACACACTTTGACTCTTCGCTCCTCCATCGTGTCCCTCTTCATACCCTGCAACCGTCTTCAGGAGCTCCGACTGCAACAATGGGCAGTTTTCCTTGAGATACTCAAATCCGTCCGAATCCATCAAGGCTGCAGGAAACGATATAATCAGAAAACCTGTAGGTTTGATCACTCGAATGAAATAGCATTACAGAAGTAATGAAAACCTTAGGCTCCTTTCTCGATTCCTGGGTTCAATACCTTCAGGACCTCCTGAAGAGCAAAAAATTAAGATTAACAGAATGTGTTTCAATTGTTTATATATGCATAACCTATTTAGAAAACCAAGCTCATGTTAATGAATTTTCAATGATATATCCAACATGAGATTGTTTAGTCAACGAGTTCTTTCACTGATTTATTTATATTGGATAAGAAACAGACACGGACAATTTTATTAAGAAAGAAAAACAGATACCAGAAATCTTCAAAGAAAATAAGAGGGGGAAAAAAGAAAGGGGATTATAAACAATCTTCCTGATTAACAATAACAAAAGAAAATGTCATTAAATCGCTTCACGAAAAGACCCAAGAGGAAATCCATCATTTCAGTCGTTACCAGAGAGTTTTTACAATTGATCACATCATAAAACATCATATTATTCATTTCTCGGAAAATTAAGAACCGAGAATTTTTGATGCCAAATTCAGACCAAATTAAACCTAATAATAAGTTCTCCCTACGCTTAAACATATAAAGCACCAAGACAGAGATAAGCTTTTTTCCTTTGCGTTACATCTTAAGAGCAAGCGGTCTTATACAGTACATCACATATTTCAACATGAGGTAAACGACAAGAAAAACACATGGATATTTGTCTAAACCTTACCCCCTCCAGATAAATTGAGAGGCACATAAAAATAGATAATAAACGAAAGGAAAATTATAGTAAAAATACCCCCAAAGAATCAAGTGTACCATCATGAGTGACTGGACTTTAACCCCACCCTCTCGTCCTATCGGAAGACTACACAGGAATTGAAAATTCCAAGAAATAAAATAACAAGATTGTTCGGCCTACATAGAGGAAACAGGAAAATCATGGGCATTACACAACCCGTACAAAGAAGGAAAATAAGCCATGAAAGAAAAGTTTTGACACCAAAATTCTTCCTTTTTTTTTATTTTTTTATTTTTATTATTAGAAGCATCCCCAACTTAGGACAAATACGGCTTAAAAACTCTTAAAAGCCCTAGAGAAATGAACTTCCATAGACTCCTCTACGACATAATTTCTCCTAAAGGACATACACAAATCTTGTTCTATCGAGGAAACCTCCAGAATCACTTCCCAAACCTTATTCCTCCATGCAAGGGTGGCAATACCAAACTTTTTTTCTCCTTAGTTTTACGCATCTCCCACGAGACAAGACAATCAGAATAAGCATTTGAAAAGTAAGTCTATGGAATATAGGCAGTCCTCGCTAAGAGACAATTAGCAAAATTTTCTACAAAGAGCTATGGAATCCAGAACTTGAAGAGAGACATATCCTAGGAAGGAATTCTGTCAAGCACAGTGCAAATTGAAAAAAGCCCAAATATCAATCTGAACAAGATAACACCTAAGGGAATTCCCAAATGCTTCTCAAGCCACTTCCCCTCCCAACAACCCAAATAATGATCCAACCTACCCAACTTGCTTTCCTCCGCGTTAATTTCCATCAGAAAGTTCAGCAGGATTATCTTTGCAGAAAAGGAACATGTAACCGACAGATCCACGCAAATACCTTCCTTTCTGTAAACTTCATAGTTCTCAGATGGTTTCCTACCTATGATGCTCCTCTCCTACCATACACGATCTGCTCTTATAATTGCCAACATGTCATGCGTGTGTACTGATCTTCTCTTCTACTTCCTAAGATTGAGTCATTTGCACCACAAAACAAGCACTTAAACAAATGATTGCCAGTTGTAAGACCCTAAGAACAGAATTCGATAGACATTATGGCAAACAAATAGCCCCAAAAAAACCTAAACAAAACAGGTTTATTACCCTACAGCACTAATGTGAATGAAATGAATTCCTATTAATCATTAACAAATAAATACAGCGGGTATCATTCTAGTTCCAAGTATTTAAATATTCACATCACTACCACAATAGTGGTTACCAAATAGCTTTACTTTAGAAACTATATCGTCAAGTTTCAATTACAATTCACACATTTTTCTATTACAAGAAATATTAACACACAGCATTTTGATCATCTTAAATGCACATAACCACATGTTGTTTTAACTATTGCAAGATCCAACGAAACCCTTTGCTTGCAAGATCCAATGAAACCCTTTGCGAAACAGGGATCCTATATTCTTAAAAACTGAATACAGAGCATGATCAGAATCAGAAAAGAAAGTACGCTACAGCATACCAAGTAGATTTTCAGCAGCAAATTTTAGGCAAACGGACTTCAGATCTATGGCATGGTGACGGTCAGCCAAAGCCAAGATATTGGCCACAGATCTGACAGACATATCCTTGCAGAGAACAGATTCACACATCAATCTCAATCTGGGCAGACAATACTTGTCTGCCACTGCTAACAATTTCGCAGCTAACGTCTCAGAAGGCAAACTCGAATCCAAGGATTCTGCGTCTTCCATTAGTGTATCTCTGTAGATGAAGTGCAACAAAGCCTGCTTAAGAAAAAGAAATTACTAATTCACTATCTCATTCAAAACATTGAAAAAAATAGCAAAGTACGGAGAACTTCATACACACCTTGAAAACATTGGGCTCCATATCTGTTACAACAATTTCCCCATTATCTTCTTCTTTTAGTCCGTCAAAAAATTCTTTTTCGAATGCAGAAGAACGAGCAGCCATAAATAGCTTGTGAGCATGAAATTTGACTCCGGAGACGTTGAAAGTAACATCGGAACCTTCCTCGTTCTCCAACAACATGCCAAAATGGACTCCAATGTCAGATTGAGGGACATTTACGGACTGTAATCTCGAACTATCAATTGCAGAGACCACAACACCAACTGTGCAATTAATTTTCAAGCAATCGTCTTTGAGAAAAGTCGATGATTCAAGCAAAGCCCGCTTGAAAAATCGTTTGTATCCCCTAAAAAAACAAACAGGAAAAAAAGAGAGAGAAAATTAGCAAATAACGTATTTTGACCACATTTTTAAAATAAAAGGTCAAATTTTTCAAAAATTAAAAAAGCCCGCACTTTTTAAAAATTAGGAAAATAACCTTCATACATCACCGATTAACTATAATTTACCATTGCTAAAATAGTTTATTATTGATCTACTACACATTTATCATTGACAAGCAGGTAAATTATTAAATGAAATTGGTTAAAGCACTACCAAATATTGGATAATCGTTGATCAACTAGCTCATTAATCAGTGATAAACGACTAAGTTAATAAGTGATAAACCACAAATTAGTAAAAAAAAAACCAGTCCTTTTCCGAATTTTCAAAAATTTCGATCCTTTTCTGAAATACTAAAAAAAAAAGCTTGAAAATGACTATTTACCCCCAAATCTCAAAAAAAAAAAAAAAAAAAAATCTGATTAATTCCATTTCATGAACCATAACAATGTTCGAAGAAACAATCTGAGGAGAATCGAAAGAAACAAAGGACTGACCACATGCTTCCTCGATACTTGAGCGTGTAGGGTCCCGTGTCCAGCGATCGGTCGAAGTGAGAATGAACTTTGTGTTTGGGTCGGTGGTCGGACTGGTCGACGAGAGTGAGCTCGAAGAGAGCCCTGACGTCAGAGCCATCGCTGGCGAGGGCGATGAAGACGGAGACGTAGGCGCAGTTGTCCTCGGGATTCTTGCCGTCCGGGTAGAAGTAGATGGCCCACTCGTATCCTCCGACGCAGAAGGTCTCGCTGGCGATGTGCTTTCCGACGCCCATTCCTTTGGCGAGAGAGTATCCTTTGATTGTCAGGCTGTGAGATCCGTTCACCGTCTGAGTCACCGATTGGGAACGAGATGAAGATTCTCTCTTGTTATTGTTGTTCATTGTCAGCTTCGAATTAAATTCAATTGAATTGATTGATTTGATTGATGCACAGAAACCCTAGAAAACAAGAAGAAGATGATGGAGAAGAACAAGAAGAAGAAGAATGTTGCTGTTGGGGCCAGAGAGAGAGAGCCCAATCTGGATTCCTTGTGGTCAACTATTTATGGTGTTTTATGTTTTTTATTTCCTTTTTGAAAGAGACAGAAAACAATAAATAAATAAATAAATAAATGGAAAGTAATTGGGAAATTTGCAACGATGACCCTCCATTTTGATTTGGTCTTAATTTGGTCCCTGAAAAGTGAAAACTTTTCATTATCTTTGCCATTTGTAGTGTATTTTCTAGTTGGTCAGGGAGATTCACTTTAATACACACTGTTTTTGTGAGTATTACAAATGGAAAGAGTGAAAGAAAATTCACTTTTGACAATGTGTGTGTTTGGTTTAAAAACAAAAAGAAGAAAAGAATTTGATAATTTGAAACATGAATCTCGATTTTTGCTGCTATCAATGTGGTGCTTAAAATTTTGTTGTTTTTGCTATTTAGAATGGTAAAGAAGATGCAAGATAGTGATGTAAAAACGGGCCTACCCGGCCTGGCCCAGCCCGTTCGCTTTAGGCCCACACGAGCCGTGGGCTGGTCCGGCCCGACCCACAAATTTTGTAGGCCTGGCTGGGCCAGCCTATATTAAAATTATCTTGGCTTGGGCTGGCCCACGGGTCAATTTTACATGGGCCGTGCCGTGGGCTGGCCCATCTTGGCCCATCATGGGTTTAAATAGGCCGACCAATCTTGGTCCATCATGGGTTTAAATGGACCAACTCATCTAAACGTATAATTTTAATTTTTATTTTTGAATTTTTAAACAAGTTAACAAATATAAAAGTTTGAATAGTCAAGAAAAATATAAAAAGAGATATTTTATTTACGATTGCCTCATTAAAAACCTTTCCAAGGAAAATCCAATGGGACAAAACCTTGGTAAGGAAAAAAGAGTACAATCGAGATAATTATACATAAGATGTTTACAAAATTACTAAAAACAAAAAAAAAGCATAAAAAATATTGTTCATAATTAATTACAACGTATTACTCCCAGTGGGAGTATCAGAAATGTCCAAATTTTCAAAGTCATTAACCCAATCATCTTGAACTTCTTGGCTTCTTCTACGAGCATCCTCCCAATCTTTGACGCGCATTACTGCTTCCAGAATATCGTCATTCATACGTGCACGCCGTTCATCAAGTACTCTACCACTGCAACTAAATACTTGTTCACTTGCAACTGTGGACACTGGTATGGTTAGTATATCACGAGCCATTTTAGAAAGCACAGGAAAAGTTCTTGACTGTGATCTCCAAAATGACAAAATATCAAACTTATTGAAATCATGACCACCACCTTGCTCATTGAAAATGAATGCCGCAAAATTTGTTTC
>CAMOHE010038342.1:0-42861 GCA_946598075.1 Artocarpus hirsutus | reverse complement strand
CGAATTCAAATTCTCAAATCTAACCTGTTTTTCTCAATTCCCAGGCATAAATAATCATCATAAACAATAGAAAATCATAATAGAACACTCTTTAATGATTTAAAACAAGTTTTGAACAACATTTTCTCAAAAATCCAAAAATAGAGAAAATAGAGGAAAAATGAAAAATCTTGATTCTAATCCGTTTTTGATGAAATGAAGTTTACATTCTAGCTAATCTAAGTCAATCTAACTTAGATCGAAGCTTTTCTAGACTTAAAAACTCCAAAATTTCAAAATACAAGAAAATCTTGAAAAATAGAAAAACTTTGAATTTTAAAATCTAACCTCGAATCAAAGCTTGGGAACGTTGTTTTTGTCGTTGAATCTTGTCCCCGAGCCTTCGATCTCCTAGCCCGAAGCTTGAAAACGTGATTTGTTTTCAAAAATTTTGAGAGATTGAGAGAGAGAATGAGAGAACCGAGAGAGACGAGAGAAAGAGGAGAGAGATAGTGCACGGGAGAAATGAGGAGAGAGAGAGAGAAAGTGAAATAAATAGAAGAAGAGAGAGAAAAGCAGTTGCATAAAACTGTGTGCAACCACACTCTGTTTTGAAATCAAATTGTTTTATTAAAACTTAAGTTAACAATCAAAAACAATTTAGAATAATTTAAAATCACTAAAAGAGTAAATCAACACAAAGTTTTCTTAATTTTCACAAAATAATCAAATTAAGTTTAAAACACTCATCATGGCACACTAATTCACCATTTAATATCTAATTACATTTAATTAACTTCGGGGTGTTACAGTTGTGTAAGCTAAAAGTTATTAAAGGATTATCTACAAAGAGGTAGGGATTCTATTACTCATCTTTTATGAGGTTTTGTTTAATTAAAATTGGTTCTTTATGTTGCAAGATATGTATATGTTATTCTGTTAACATATGAATATCACCTATGAAATAATAATGTGAACTCGTCTTCTAATATACAACAACATTAAATTGTTTGATATGTATTAATATAATTTAAGAAGCATGGTTATGAAATACAGACTCCAAACATAACGGTACGTTATGATAGGAATAGTAAGACATGAAGAGAGCGGCGATTATGTCCTTGGGCATGTGTACTCTCAACGATAAATAGGGGGAGGCGACAGCACTCTCTTGGGTCGAAAGTCCCAAAATGTATTATATAGAAATCTACTTGGTGGGGATTCAGGGCTTGATGTCCCCTCACCTGACAACTCCAAAATGATTGATTGGAGTTATCAAGCGCGCCTTTGTGATTTCGTTGAGTAGAGAGAGTGAATCTCAATTTTATTGGATAGCAATAAACATTGAATAATCTTGATTTGTATGTGTGTATAAGTTTGGAACTTGGTAATGTTTATTGCAGCGTATCCTCTAGGAATGAATATAATGGAATTGTTGTAAGATGAATAATGATGCGACTAACAAACCAGGCAGGTATTAATGTAGTAATTAATAAAACCTAAAGGTGAGTAATGGTATTCCCTATTGAGATGTCAATGCTCATCTCTATTATTTTATCTCTTAAGTGGAGTTTAGTGTAACCTATCTGACAAGGAGTAGATGACAAGATTGCTTGTGTCGTTCAGAATATCTTAGCCTACTTGTATTTCATCTGAACATGTAAGGGTTATAATCTATGGCAATGGTTGTGTTAAAGTGTTTAGTTATTAGGAACTATATGATGATGATGATGACTATATTTTTTTAATATTTGGTGCTACACTAAAACTATGGAATGTAATTTAAAGTATGTTGTTGTTTTCTGATTTATTTCAAAGACCTATGGGTAATGTTTTATTGTGAAAAAATATTTGTGAATTAAATTTATTTATATTTATTCAATACTACTAACCCCCACATAGGGGACGTTACATAACATTAGTGATCAACTCATCAAAATAGTCAAAAGACATCTTAAGGCTCAAAAACCTAAAACTAAAGCAAAAACAAAAAAAAAAAACAATTTTTTTTTTATTTTTTAAGACACTTGGTTTTAAAAAACAAAAAAAAAAAAAAAAAAAAAAAACAAAAACAAAGGGATGCAGATTAGATGATAGTTTTCATAAAAATCATTGCCTAAACTATTTTTTATAGTAGTGTTAGCCTTTTTAATTGAAAGAGATAGAAATAATGTACATGATCAAAAACCATTGTTGCTTAATATTGAAGAAGATCCGAAAGCTTTAGTGAAGGCAAGTCATCTAGAGATGCTTCCATTTAGAAGGGAGTTATAAATGATGAGATCGATTCAACTATGTCTAATCAAACATTGATCTTAGATGACCTTCTAGCAAAACTGAAGCCTAAATAACAAATGAGTATTTAGAAGAAGGTACAACATCGATGGGTCTATACAAACATTTAAGACAGATTAGAAGCCAAACATTTCAAATAGAAACAAGGAATAGATTATTTTGATATATATGCACCGTAGCTAGGACAACATCTGCAAAAGTGCTATTTGCTATTGCATTGATATACTATTTATATCTACATCAAATAGATTTGAAGTCAGTTTTCTTAAAGGTGATCTTGATAAACAATTTGTAAGGAACTCAAAGGTTTTGTGTTGCTTGGAAATGAGAAGAAAGTTTGCAAGTTAGTCAAGTCGCTTTATAGTATTGAGCAAGTACCAAAACAATGACATAAGAAATTTGATTCAATTATTTTATCACATGGTTTTAAACATAATAATGCTAGTAAATGTATCAATTCTAAATTTAGAAATGATTTTGGTGTGATAATTTGTTTATATATTGATGACTTGTTTATTTTTGGAACAAACATGCAAGGAATAAATGATATTAAGAAGTATTCAACTTCATAGTTTAAGATGAAAGACTTTGGTGAGGTAGATACTATCTCAGGTGTCAAAGTGAAGAAGCATAGTGGTGGTCACTAGTCATATCAATCTCGTTATATTGAAAAAATGCTTATCAACATTTGAAGTTTGAAGAGGCACATGCTCCATATAACTAGCATTTTATTACTAGAAAATACTGATAGATTAGTTGCACAAGTTGAATACACAGGTGCAAATGGATCTCTAATGTATGTTATGCATTGTATAAGGCTAGATATAGCTTTTGCTATATGCAAAATGTTACCCTATTGTAGAGCATTTGAATACATTAGGAAGAATACTTGGTTCTCTTAAAAGAACCATTAATTTAATGTTTTTTTTCTTTTACAATGATTATCATGCAATACTAGAAGGGTAATGAGATGCTAGTTAGGTAATCAGTGGGAGTGAAAATAAACATACATTTGGATGGATATTTACAATTGGAGAAGGAGTTGTATCTTGAGCAACTAAGAAAAAGACTTGAATAACTCACTCAACGATGAAGTTTGAGTTTATAGCACTAGATACAATAGACAATAAAGCATAATGGTTGAGAAATTTATTGTTTGATATAGACTTATGGCCACATTCGATGACACAAATTTGTTTTGTATTGTGATATTGAAGCTACTTTGTCTAGAGCTTATAATAAAGTGAATAATAGATAGTTTAACATATTAGCTTGAGGCATGAGTTTGTGAAGCAAATTAATAATATATGGTATTATTAATGTTGTTTATGTTTAGAGAAATAAGAACCTAACATATCCTTTGATAAAAAGGTCTACTAAGGGACTTGTCAACTATACATCTGGTGAAATGAGACTAAAACATTTGTTTGAAAGAATTAGCAGTAATGGAAACCCAGCTATGTAATAGTTTTTTTACTATTCTATAATTTAATGGGTAATAACAAGTTACTGATAAGTGCTTAGGTTGGCAGTAAAACTTAATTTTGTCCCTTGTAGAATGTCTAATACAAATAGATATATGTTGAGATTGAGTGTAAACTCTTAATGAAGTTCAAGTCTTAAGCAACTAGAGATGTTAATTAAAACTTTACCTGAGTGAATGTAAGAAATGGTGCCATTTCTAATAGGACCATGGTTTAGTCTTGTAAATGTTCATGAATCCAAGATAAAAACACATTGTTGTAATATTGCTAACATAATTGGAACATATTTTAAAACTAAGAAAACTCACATGTGATGCATTCCAGCATTTGTTGAAGACACTTGGTTTAATGGTTGGCTTACCTTTGTCTTATGAGTACTTTGAAGCACATTCATTAATTGAAGGTTTAAATTGAAAAATACCTTCTTATAAGTATGAGTATATCAGTGGTATATCTGAAGAAGTATTACAATATAGTGGGGAATTATTAAATAGATTGTAATATATCTTTTGGATGATGAAAAGCCAAGTGTCACATACAAAAATAGGAATACAAAGAATTTTTATTTAATTTTTGATCAATGACTAGCATCATAGCCATAGCCTTCTAGTGATGTGGCACCATTGTGGGAAAAATCAATAGTCTAGGTAGAGGTCTTAGCATTGCAACGCCTTGTTCTATAGGGAGAAAGAGCTCGGTTTCGTGGCACCAAGAACTTGAAGCCCAGGTGATGGCTCAAATTTTCTTGTCCTAGATTCCAAAGAGCTGGCCGTGTGCCAAAGAGTTAAAGCAGTAACACTAGCTCATGTTTTTTTATTTTGAATATGTGAGTTTTTGAACTATTTTGAATTGTTATTTCTAATGGTTGCGATCCTTCATTCAAATTTAGATGTCTGTTATTTTTGTTATCTAATTTTGGTTCTTTGAATTTTGACAATTGTTATTGAGTTTCTTCCTATTCCACATCTTACAAGACATTATATCCTTTAGAATGATGGGTCACCCTGTTGGTTTCTATTGGTGTTCTAATTGTTTGTTCCATATTTAACTAGGTGTTGATATAACTACTAAGCAGTAACCTTAGCAAGTTAGAAGAGCTCAGATTTCTAGATATTTTATGCCATGTGTCACGGCCTTACTTTTTTTCACAACATGACCATGCAGCCTTAGCAATCCTGATGCTAAGTCAGCCTTAAATTCTTCCAAACTCACAAGACAAGGCAAGAATAATGGAAATTAAGTAAGAACACCAAGAGAAAACTAAGGATAGGAAATGTAAAGTAAGCTTCTATTTGTATGTGAAAGTATTACAAACCTTGGAGGATTCATTCCAAATGAGGGGGTCTTCCCCTACTTATAGACCATTGGCCTTCTGAGGAATGTTCTAGGTTTTTATGGAGCATCCTTTGTCCTAGAACATTCTAGCATCTTTCTTGTTACATATTTATGACCTAGAAGTTTCTAGAGTATACTACAACACACTAATATATTAGAAACATCTCAAATGTTTTAGAAAGTTTCAAAGTTCTCCAAGGTCTTTCAAGAAGTTTTGGAATCTTCTAGAGAGTCCTAGATGCTTCTAGATCTTCCATGAGTATTCTAGACTTGTGTAGAACCTTATAGAATATTATGAAACCTTCTAAAATATCATGGAAGCTTTTAGAATATTGTGGAACATTCAAGTAACTCGATGACTCTACCAAGTTGTCTTGATTTTTCTAGGATGTTCTAAAGTATTCTAATTGATTCCTGCACTTAGAGAATACTCTAGAGAATCCTAGAGTCTTTATGAGCCTCCAAGGTTTAAGACGGGGCAACAATTATATAGCTTGTGACATTCTCCTGATTTCTACACTTAGAGAATACTCTAGAGAATCGTAGAGTCTTTATGACCTTCTAAGGTTTAGGATGGGGCAAAAATTATATAGCTTGTGACATTCTCCCCCATCTATGCTCGTGATGCCCTCATCACGCCTTCTTCTCGCAATCATCAGATTTGATCCTTGAATTGCTAAAGTGCATCTTCATGCTCCAAACTAGCTTCACTTTCTAGCAAATTCTTCCACTTAATTAAATGCTCATGATAGTTTGGTATGCCGTGCCTTCAAATTAGCCTATCTGTGAGTATGATTTCAACTTCTTTATCAAATGAAGTCACCACTACAATGGGTGCTTGTTTAGATTCCCCTTGATTAGGATCTTCTATGTCTTCGTGATATGGCTTTAAGAGACTAACATGAAAGACTAGATGAATCTTAAGCTTTGGAGGCAATTGGAGTTGATAGGAAACCTTAACAACACACAAGATGATAAGGAAAGGACCTTCATATCTCCATACCAAGCCCTTGTGGACTTTCCTTAAGGACTTTAATTGTTGGGGAAGTAACTTCACCATGACAAGGACTCTTTTTCCTTGAACTCTAGTAGCCTCCTTTTCTTATCTACCGATTTCTTAATCCTCTTTGATGTCTTATTCAAGTAGGCTTAAGCCAACTCAGCTTGTTCATGCCACGACTTTGCTTACTTGAATGCAACTAGACTTTTGCCTTTATAGCTTATGACAAGTGCAAGAGGCATCATCAGTTGTTGCCCCATGATCACCTCGAAGGGACTCTTGTTTGTTGCCTCACCCTATTGAAGATTGTAAGAGAATCAAGCCTCATCAAGCAACTTTGCCCAATCTCATTGGACAGCACTCACATAGTACCTCAAATATAACTCACGGAGTGCATTGATGTGCTCTATTTGGCCATCACTTTGGGGGTGAAAACTTGTTGAAAAGTTAAGTCCGAACCAAGTAGCTTGAAATGCTTTGTCCAAAACCTTCCTAGGAAGCGAGGATCCCGGTCACGCACAATGTTTGATGGTAATCCCTAAAGCTTCACCACATGGCGTAGGAACAACCTTGTTGTTTCTTCGGTGGTGTAATTGGAAAGTGTAGGGATAAAGGTGGCGTACTTGCTAAACCGATCAACTATCACAATAATGCTTCCATACCCTTTCAACTTAGGGAAGGAAGTGATAAAGTCCATGGAAACACTTTCATATGGCCTCTTTAGGATCGGCACGGGTTCAAGCAACCCACCTGGTGCTTGTTGTTCGATCTTGTCTTGTTAGCATACAAGACAAGTCCTCACGTAGGTCTTCACTTCATCCCACATTTGTGGCCAATAGTAATTTGTCTTCAAAAGAATAAGAGTGCACTTCATACCCGGGTGACTAGCCCACTTTAAATCATGACACTCTTTTATCAACTCCCTCTAGAGATTTCCCCACCTTGGTACATAAAGTCAGTGTCCTTTGTGTAGAGCAAGTCATTTGTTATCCAAAAACATCTCATCTTTCCCTCTTCTACAAGGGTAGTAATGTACGTTGTAAGGGGATCTTGTTGTAGTCCTTCCTTGATACAGTTAAGCAAGAGGTTATGAATGTGGCTGAAAGATGCCAACTCTACTTTGTAGCTTAGAGCATCTGTCACAACATTTGCCTTCCTTGGCTTATACTTTAAGCTATAATCAAACTCTATAAGAAAGTATGGCCACCGAGCTTGCTTTGGTCTCAATTTCTTTTAGGTCTAAAAGTAGCTAGTAGCAATATTATCAGTTATAATGACAAACCTGGAGCCCAAAAGATAGTGTCACCAAACCCTTAGATAATGGATGATTACTGTCATCTCCTTCTCTTGGACGATATAGTATCGTTTCGTGTGTTAAGCTTTCAACTTTCCTAAGCAATAGGATGACCATCTTGCATAAGTACATGTCCAATAGCAAAGTTTGAGGCATCATTAAGGACTTCATAAGGCATAGAGTGGTCAGGTAGGCTAAGAACTAGCTCTTTGCATATAGCCTTCTTTAGATCTTCGAAGGCATGTTAGCATTCTGTACTCCACTCCCAAGTCCGGTTCTTCTTAAGAAGATCTATCAAAGGAGCTACTCTTACTGAGTGGCCCTTTTCTCATGCACTTTCGTGGGTGGGTACCAATCTTGTATAGCTTGCACCTTTGCATCTTCCATCATGATTTTTCATCCTTTATCTTATGCCCCAAGAACATCACTTCTTCTTAGGCAAAAGAGCATTTGTCATTCTTAATATATAGCTCATTTTCACTTAGGACTTGGAACACTTTTCTCAAGCGTTGCAAGTGTTCCCCTAAAGTTTGGCTATATATCACAATATCGTCCAAATATACCACTATGAATTGATCAAGATAAGGATGGAATAACTTGTTCATCATGGTGCAAAAAGTGGCTAGTGCATTGGTATGTCCAAAAGGCATGACCGAGAATTCGTAAGAGGCATACCTTATGATGTAGATTGTCTTCAGCTCATCACCATCAGCAAGCTGCACCATATAGTACCCTGAATGAATATCCAACTTGGAGAAGTACCGAGCATGGCCAAGTTGATTAAAGAGATCTGTTATGAGAAGAATGGGATACTTATTCTTTATGGAGACTTTATTAAGAGTCCTATAATCAATGCACATGTGAAGGGTACCATCTTTCTTCATTTGAAAAAGAACTGGTGCACTATAAGGGGCTTTGGAAGGCCGAATGAGCCTCACATCTAGCAAGTCCTTTAGTTGCTTCTATGAATAGCAATCCCTTGGCTTAAGTCTTTGGAGTACTTTGAATAACATTCAAGAGTTGTATGGAGGCGACATGAGCACTTTTCTTATTACCTTCCATCCCTTGTTCTTCAAAGGATGCGATCATAGCATTAAGGGCCTTTCTCTTAGGACAATCACGAATCCAATGAGGCCCGTGACATAAGAAGCAATTGTTTTTGAATATAGAATTGTCTTGACCCTTTTTTTGCTTCCTTATATCCTTTTGCTTGGGTAAGGCATGGTCTTTACCTCCCTCCTTGTGATAGTTCTTCGAGTAGTCTTGCCTTTCTTCTCTTTATAATTTGACTCCTTTTGGCTTGAGTAATCAATCAAGATCTCAGTAAACACAATGGCTTTAACGAGGTCTTGCACACCATGATGCTTAAGCTCTATCTATGCCCACGGTTGTAGTCCATCCATGAAGAAGAAAAGGGAGTCCTTATTAGACATATCTGGGATCTCTAGAATAAGATTTGTGAAATCCTTCATGTAGTCCTAGATACTATCCGATTGTTTAAGTCTCCACAAGCAACCACATGCCTCTTCCTTGGCACTTTCTAGATAGAATTGCCTTTTAAGTTCATTTTTAAAGGCATCAAAGGTGGTGATAGTGCACGTACCTCTCCTAATGTCCTCTTATCCTCTTGGCCACCATAACATGGCAATGTCCATGTATAAAATGGCATATTGGATCTTGCTAACATCCTCTACAATGCCTATAGCACCAAAGTATTGCTTTAATCCCAAAAGGAACTTGTGTACTTCACGAGCATTACGCATGCCCGTAAAGCTCTTAGGTTTTGGCACATCAATCTTGTGTGCCTTTATGGTTAGTGTGGCTAGACTAGATGCAACCGCCCTCTTGCAAAATGTAAGGTCAACGCATGCTTCTTCCAACTAGGCAAGCACGCTGTTGATCTCCCTCTGGCACACATCTCAAACATAAGCCACCTCCGCCGATAGCTCTTTTTGAAGCTCCTACATGTCCTTTCTTAAGGACTCTTCTAGTTTGCCAAGGGATTCACGCACTGCCCCATGGACTTTAGCATCCTCTGCCTCTAGACCATCCAACTGTTGGTCTATGTTCTCCATTCATGCATCCCAAGCACAAACGCTATCCTTCACTAGAGCTAAGCGTGCATGAAAGGTAGAAATCATGTCCTTGGACTTCCCCCGTGGCTTTGGTGTTGTGGAATTGAGTTATGGTTCATAACCCCACCCTTTTTCTAACATCTCTACATTTGTAGTGTCTGATCCTACACCTTCTCTTGTTTTCATCATTGTTGAACCGAGGCTATGATACCAACTATCATAGCCTTTTTGTTTTCATAATGCGACTGCGTGGCCTTAGCAATCCCAATGCTAAGTTAGCCTTGAATTCTTCTAAACTCACGAGACAACGTAAGAATGATGAAAAGACCAAGAGAAAGCTAAGGATAGGAAATGTAGAGTAGGCTTCTAGTAGTATATAGGAGTATTGTTAGACATGTATGCCCTAAGGAGAAAAAATATAATATGTTTTTGGAAACATTTTTATCAATAAATAATTTATTTATTATTCATGTACCAAATTGTTGTCCTCTTTTTGTTCATATTTGCTGAATGTATGATAAGCAAACAAAAGTCTGAGACTGTCAGTCTAAGCTTTTAAGAATCAGGCATATGATAGACAGATTATGCAGAAGACATGATTCTAAAGGTGAAGATTAAAATTATAAGATCCGCAATCGAGGGAATAAAGTTAGGTGCTTTATTCAAGCAAAGACTGTTATGTTGTCTATATCCCTAATGGGAGATGGTTTGTCTTGACCATCAGAGTTGGACTTTACACATAGAAACATTGGTACATTGTCATAGGTGATGATGTAATTGATCAAGACAAGAAGTGGAATTGATTTGGATTTATCTAGGCAAATCAATTCATTTTAGACAATCATATGTGTTGTATTTTAATCTTGAAATAAACAATGGGTCTGTTGTCTTGACTTATGTCTTTTGATGTATTAAAGGGTGACATCCATATTGCAAGATGGCACACGTATCGGTATTTTGGAGACACAACGCTTGATAGCGTAGACCTGTTATTCATAGATACGGAATCCATAGCTCATCTTTAGGAGTCGATGATATCCTCTTATATGCATTATTCTGTAATTATAAAACTAAAGCACTCAACCATTTGGATACATAAATGTAACCAAATGGTATATTGTATTTGGATGGTAAGTTTTTCGATAGTGAGATAATGAAACATAAAAGAAAAATAATTAGGAAGGTAAAATAGAATTTTTCCTTAAGCTGATTATAGATATCCTATGGGGATATGATATGTTATGATTTGTCATGGAAACTTAACTAATTTGGGCTTCGTAATTTTATATGGTTCGAAAGTGCAACTCTAAGCTTTTAGTGGAATAGCGTTAGAGTTGAAAATTATAAAATGTATATCTGGGATATTACATTTTGTAATTATTAGAGCTTGAACTATATATGTCCATCAAGTCCCCTTTGCTAGCTCATAATAAATCCTGTAACGACATGGCGTGCTTTTTTAATAAATCGATGACTTGTGTTAAATTATTAGATTGATTGAAATTTGATAGGATCAGATAATTCATGTTTATTTATTGGTTGAATTAATTTTGCAAATTAATTCTAGATAAACTTGTTGAATTATTCAAAATATTTATTTTCTTAGATATTATCTAGATGTAGTTGTTTTAATCAGATAACTTCTCTATTGGGTTATTTGAATTAAAATCGAGGCTTTATCCAAAGAATCTTGGGAGGAAAATAAACGATTCACAGGGATCATTTATCGTAACTTCGACCTACCGATCTAATGATAATTTGATTACGTATTTCAGATGCGATTTTATTAGATATAGATCTTGATTCAAATTTTTGAGGCCTTATCTAATAATACCAAACCTTAGGGACGACCTCTATAAATAGGGAGTGAGTTTTCTAAGGTAGATAGATAGTTGAGAAATTATGAGTGAGCACTCTAGTCTGTGAGTCTTTGAAACTCTCTGAAGAGCTAATGTTTACAAATCATGAATGTTAGTTCTGGGTTTTCTTAATTGGTTGGAAGGAGAGACATCGGGGAAGAGCTATACGAGGTGTGCCCATACACATACTGATTGTGGATAAAGAAGAGCAAAGAAGACCAGTTGGTTAAGGCTTTCTAGAAGGTTCTTCTCTTCACAGATTGCAAGAGCTCTTCAGCAATCAAAGGTTAGTAAGATTTGGTTAATTTATGCATATAGCATGTCAAACTTATGTTTTAAAAAATACTCTAATTAAAAATTTAAAAAATTTCCACTCCGTACTGCTTTTCCAAATAATTGGTATCAGAGCCATGGTTTTTATGTAAATTTACGAGTTTGTGATCATGTTATATGTATAAATTATATGATCTTGATCTCTCACATGCTTGAATTTAATTTTTTAGAAAGTTGGCACTCTAGGGTTTCATATATTTATATAAGTTGTGATGCATTATATGGTGAATGTTTATTAATTAATTATGGTTGATTAAATTAATATTTAATTAATTATTAATTAATTAATTTGTGTTGATTATGGTTCCTTAGAGGTTAGAACGTGTATCTAGGTTTTTCGTATAATTAGAAGGCGGTCTATCATCACCATCTAGGAATTATTATTCAATTTTAAATTTGTAAAAATTTTATAATTAAATGATCATTCGAAGAGAAGACGAATCTAGAAGATGGAGATGATAATGATTCCTAAGTCTCTAAATTTTTATGTTTTTGAATTGTTGAAAATAAGATTAAAAAACTATGCAAAAACTGTTTTATGGAAAAACGTGATTTTTGCTCTATTAGTAGGCTAAGCCCTCAAGATCCTCTAGCCAATGGCCGCAGACTGAAAGGCCGAATCTCCATTTCGGCAGGCTATCCATGGGGTAGGTTTTAGCAAACTTTGATGGTAGGTCGGATTGCCAAGTTTTGCAAGCCGATGGCTTATGATAGGTAGGCCAATCTCACAGATCGACATGTTGGTAGAGAGTTGTTGTTTTTAGAAAAGGTGCATTTTTCAATGTAGTTTTGATTTTATTTTTGGTGCAATTCTAAGAAACATGAAATTTTGTGATGACCGAAAATAATGAAGTATTTGTTCTATTCTGGATTAAGGACTATAAGATGGATACCACATGAAGGCAGATACAACATGAAGATTCAAGATTTAAGAATCGATAATATGTTTCAATTAATTTCTTGTAATCTCTAAGTTCTTTTCTCTAGGGTGGAATCATAATATTACGGCTATTTATTATTATTTTGCTTGTGGCTTTGCATGATTGCTTTGCTTGTTTGCATTATAATATGATTTGCCATCTATGATTGATATCATGTCGTATAGAATAAGGAGTGCCACTCATTAAGAATTGTTCATGCATGTTTTTTAAAATAAAACCTTGACTTTAAAAGATTGAGTAGGGGAAATTTTTCAAAGAGAGGACCTACGTCCTCCATCGTTGGCCCATAGGTAACACATGGTGGTTCCAACCCCTAGGAAGGTGCTTTATCATGTACCAGGTTGGATCTCCAAGAAGATAAGGTATTTTAGCATGATTTATCATTGCACACCCCTAAGTGGTGATTATAAATCATGGATAAATATTAAAACAATGCTTATACACTCATGTTGATGTTATTATTAATCTCCCCAAGGAGCTCTGTTAATAAAATTGATGGCTAAAGAAATGATTATTAATACATGCTGGATCATATGAGTCCTGGATGGCATATATTAATTAGGAGGAGATCCATTTTCCTAATTGAATTTGGCAAGTCTCTCGTAGGCGAATTGTTGAATTCTGAGTTAAGGATTATCATTATAAGGTTGTGATTTTTTCAAGGTTTTGACGCATAAACACATTGTATGTTTTACATGATTGTGTTATCTTACAAAATTGTTATGGTATGTTTGCTAATGTTTGGTATGTGATTCTTGATTGTAGATTAAAATGTCTAAAAACATTTTTTTATCGATACTTGACAAAAACCAATTAACTAGCAAGAATTTTAATTATTGAAAACAGAACCTGAATATTGTCCTATCCTTTGAGATACTGAAATAGTGTTAACAACTTCGTGTCCTCGCAAGCCTATGGGAGATTCCAATAATGAGCAAATCCAAGCATATGATTGCTAGAAAGATGCTAACGATCAGGCCCGTTGTTATGTTATGGCTAGCATAAATAATGTACCACAGGCTCAACATGAAGATTATAAGACTACAAAGCAGATCTTGGATAATCTTGAAGACATGTTTGGAGGCCAAGCCCTAACAAAACGGCAAGAGGCACTTTGAAAACTCTTAAACTGCAAACAAAGATCAGGGACTCCAATGAAGGAGAATATGATGTTGGTCATGGGTTATCATGCTAAGGCATAAACCAATGGAGCTGACATAGATACTAAAACACAGATAACGATGGTCTTTGAGACTCTATCTAAGGATTTTGTCTCATTTAGAGGTACATTTAATTTAAGTAATAGACAGGATATGACCTTGACTGAGCTAATGAAGTAGTTATAGGAGTTTGAAAATCTGATCAGGGAAACTCCTGCTGGTGGCGAGGCTAACTTGGCAGCTGCATCTAGTTTCAATCCTAACTCTTGGAATGGAAAGAAGCAATGGGCTAAGAATTGGAAGTCTTCTATTCCTGCAAACGGCGAGAACAAGAAGACCCAAAGAAGCTCAAGTGCTTTTTCTATAGGAAAGTCGGGCACATCAAGAAGAGTTGTAAGGACTTCCTTTCCCAAGGAGATAAGTGTAATCTTCTAGTTATTAAAACTTGTTTGGCTAAGGAATCTATTGACACTTGGATCATAGATTCTGAAGCAACTAATCATGTTTGTATTTCTCTATAGGGGTTCAAAGAAATGAGAAGTCTATTGCATAAGGACTTCACGCTTCGAATGGGCAATGGATCCTTGGTGTTGGCTAAAGTAGTGGGAGACATCCATCTTTATTTTGATAATTATAGGAGTTTAGTTTTATGAGATTGTTTTTATGTTCCTAAACTTAAAAGGAATTTAATTTTTGTAGCTTGTTTATTTAAAGACTCTTATGTAGTTTCTTTTAATAATAAAGTGGTGAATTGTAAAAACAAATCTTTTATCTATGATGGATGGATGCAAAACAATCTATATTTTATCAAACTTAAGATAGACTTACTGCTTAACACTGAGGTTAATGATAATAACTCTAAAAGTCTTAAACTTCTCACTCTAATAACATTTATTTTTGGCATTTGCAACTAGGTCATATTAATCTGAAGAAGATTCAAAGGTTAGTAAAGGATGGACCTTTAAGTCACTTAAAGGTGGAATATATATCACAACATGAATCTTGTTTAGAGGGTAAAATGACCAAAAGACTATTTGGATCCAAGGGCAACAAGGCCGAAGGGATTCTAGAACTTGTGCATAGTGATGTTTGCGGTCCCATGAACATCTAGGCACGAGATGGATATGAGTATTTCATCACTTTTATTTATGATTAGTTAAGGTATGAGTATGTCTATCTAATGCATCATAAAAGCAAAACTTATGACAAGTTCAAGGAGTTTCGGGCTAAGGTGGAAAAGCAAATAGGTAAACCCATAAAGGCACTTTGATCCAATCGAGGTGGTGAATACCTCTTCGATGAGTTCTCAGAACACTTATTAGGAAATGGGATTTTATTGCATTTGACTGAGCTGGGCACTCTGCAGTAGAATGGCATGGCTAAGAGAGGAAATAGGACTTTGTTGAACATGGTCCAGTCCACATTACCTTTATCTTTTTGGGGATATGCACTACAAATTTCATGTTATCTTTTGAACAATGTGCCTTCAAAATGGGTTTTTAAAACTCCTCACAAGTTGCGGACGGGGAAGAAGGCAACGTTAAACCACATTCGCATATGGGGATGTCCAGCTCATGTCCTGTATAAGGAAACAAATAAGTTGGAAGCATATTTAGAGTTAGTGTGTTTGTAGGATATCCAAAAAGGACTAAAGGAGGTTATTTTTATAACCTAAAGGAAAATAAAGTTATGGTTTCAATTAATGCAACTTTCCTTAAGGAAAGTTACATGGATGGCTTTAAGCCTCAAAGTAAAATGGTACTTGAGGAGTTGGTGAGTGATTTGATCACTTCGAGGGTTCTGAATGAGACCATTCCAATCAGTGTAGAAAAACCAACTAAACAACAACCTATGGGGCTTCAATGTAATGGGAGGATCGGGCGTCAACCTGAGAGGTATATGTTCAATGGTGAAGCCTTCTTGGCTGAACCAGATGAATATGATAGGGATCCTTACACTTACGACGAGGCCATGGAGGATGTTGATTCAAACTCTAGATAGAAGCTATTAACACTAACATTAAGTCTATGGAGACTAATTGAGTTTGGGAACTTGTGGATCTTTTGGAAAGGGTAAAACCCATAGGGTGCAAGTGGATCTATAAGAGAAAAGTTGAAACCTATAAGGCTAGACTGGTAGCTACAGGATACATGCAAAAGAAAGGAATCAATTATGAGGAAAACCTTTTGCCTGTTCCTATGCTTAAGTCCATATGCATTCTCTTATCCACAGTTACCACTCTCTACTAGAAGATATGGCAGATGGATGTCAAGACGGCCTTTTTGAATGACTATCTTGAAAAGTCCATATATATGGTACAGCCAGACGGGTTCAAGACTAAGGGTCAAGAGAGTAAGGTTTGTAAGCTACAAAAGTCAATTTATGGACTTAAGTAGGCTTCCCATTCTTGGAACATAAGGTTTGATCAAGTAATCAAGACTTATGGGTTTGAACAAAATGTAGACAAACCATGTGTTTTCAAACACATAAAGGAGGCAAAAGTGGATTTTCTACTGCTATATATAGATAACATTTTACTAATTGGTAATGACGTTGGGGTGTTGTCATCAATCAAATTATGGTTGGCCAAATAGTTTGACATGAAAGACTTAGGTGAAGCTAATTATGTTCTTGGTATCTAGATCTTTTGGGATAGGAAGAACTGAATGATAGCTTTGTCCTAAGCTAGCTACATAGATAAAATTCTCAAGAGGTTTGCAATGTAGGATTCCAAGAAAGGTGGGCAACCATCTAGGTCCGGAATTACTGTTTTTAAGAATAACTCATCAAAGTCTAATGAAGAAATCGAATACATGAAAAAGATGCCTTATGCTTCGACAATGGGTAGTCTTATGTATAGCATGCTTTGCACATGACCGGATATTAGTTATGTGGTTAGGATAGTAAGCCAATTTTAGTCGGATCTAGGACCAAACCACTCGATTGCGGTCAAGCATATTTTCAAGTACCCGAGAAGGACTCGAAGATATACGCTTGTACATTCAGGTGAGGATTTAACACCTTTAGGATATACTGATTTGGATTTTCAATCCTGTTCAGATTCAAGGAGATTGACTTCTAGTTTTGTGTTTACTCTGCACGGCGGTGCCATTATTTGGAGAAATATCAAACAAGATTGCACTTCAAATTCAACGATGGAGGCCAAGTATGTGGCAACTAGTGATGCATCGAAAGAAGCAATGTAGCTCCATAAGTTCCTTGGGGATCTTAAGGTAGTTCCTGGTATGGATAAGGTGGTATTGCTGTGTTGTGATAACATTACAGCGATTGCTAATGGTAAGAACTAAGGTTTCACAAGAAGAGTAAGCATAATCATCAGAAGTATCATGTGATAAAGGACTTCATTGAGGGCGAGCATGTTGCTATGTGCAAAATTGCATCTGAGGACAATTTAGCTGATCCATTTATGAAGACACTAACTACGAGAGTTTTCAAGAGGCATATGAAAGCTATGGAGATGCGAGATATGTCATATTTACTCACTTAGTGCAAGTTGGAGATTGTTAGACATGTATGCCCTAAGCAGTAAAAATGTAATATGTTTTTGGAAACATTTTTATCAATAAAGAATTTATGTATTATTCATATACTAAATTGTTGTCCTCTTTAAGTTCATTTTTGTTGAACGTATGATAAACAAACAAAAGTATAAGACTGTCAGTCTAAGGCTTTGAGAATCAAGCATATGATGGACAGAGTATGCGAAAGGCAAGATTCTAAACGTGTTCTTCCAAATTATAGATCCGCAATCGAGGGAATAAAGTTGGGCACTTAATTCATGCAAAGATTGTAATGTTGTTTATATCCCTGATGGGAGATAGTTTGTCTTGACCATCGGAGTTAGACTTCACGAATAGAAACATTAGTACATTGTCATAGGTTATGATGTATTCGATTGGGTCATAAAGTGGAATTGATTTGGATTAATAATTTTGTCTGGCAGATAATGCACTTTAGACAATCATATATGCTGTATCTTAATCTTGAAATGAATAATGGGCCCGTTGTTTTAACTTATGTCTTTTGATGTACCAAAGGGTGACATCTATATTTTATGATGGCACACATACGGGTATATTGGAGACATGACTCTTGATCGCATAGACTTGTTATGCATAGATACGGAATCTATAGCTCCGCTTTAGGAGTCGATGATATCCTCTTATATGCCTTATTTTATAATTGAAAAACTAAAGTGCTTAACCATTTAGATACATAGGTGTAACCAAATGGTATTGTCTGTGGATGGTAAGTTTTCCGATAGCGAGATAATGGAACATACGAGAAAAATAATCAAGAAGGTAAAATAGAATTTATCCTTAAGCCGATAATGGATATCCTATGGGGATATGATACGTTATGATTTCTCATAGACACTTAGTTAATTTGGACTTCGTAATTTGATATGGTTCGAGAGTGTAACTTTAAGCTTTTAGTGGAATAGCATTTAAGTTGATAATTATTAAATATGTATCTGGGATATTATATTTTATAATTATCGAAGCTTGAACTATATATGTCCATCATGTCCCTTTTGCTAGCTCATAATAGATCCTGTAATGATACGGCATGCTTTTCTAATAAATTGACGACTTATGTTAAATTATTAGATTGACTAAAATTTGATATGATTGGATAATTCATGTTTGTTTAATAGTTGAATTAATTTTATAAATTAATTTAAGATTAACTTGTTGAATTATCTGAAATATTTATTTACCTAGAGATTATCTAGATATGGTGGTTTTAATCAGATAACTTCTTTATTGGGTTATTTGAATTAAAACTAAAGCTTTATCTAAAGAATCTTGGGTGAGAAATACAAGCTTCGTAGGGATCATTGATCGTAAATTTGCAATGTTGATTAGTTAGTTCAACCTGTCGATGGAGCAAGTTCGGTAGGCCGATTCGTTAGTTCATCCTACGATCTAATGATAATTTGATTATGTGTTTCAAACACGATTTTATTAGATATAGATCCTGATTTGAATTTTTAAGGCCTTATCTAATAATAACCAACTTGGGGACGGCCTCTATAAACAAGGAGTGAGTTTTCTAAGTTAGATAGATCAGTTGAGAAATTAAGAGTGAGCACTCAAGTTTGTGAGTTTTTGAAACTCTTGAAGAGCTATTGTTCACAAATCACAAATGTTAGTCCTGGGTTTTCTCAATTATTTGGAAGCAGAGTAACCAGAGAAGAGTTGTACAAGGTATGCCTACACACATACTGATTGTGGATAGAGAATAGCAAAAAAGACTAGTTGGTTGAGGCTTTTCAAGAAGATTCTTCTTTTCACAAATTGTAGGAGCTCTTTGGCATTCAAAGGTTTGTAAGATCTAGTTAATTTATGCATATAGCATATCAAACTTATGTTTTGAAAAATACTTTGATTAAAAATTTTAAAATTTTTTACTACGTATTGTTTTTCCTAACAAGTATTGCAAACTTTGTAGGATTCATTCCAAATGAGGGGGTCTTCCTCTATTTTTAGGCCATTAGCCTTCCGAGGAATGTTTTAGGTCTTTTTGGAGCATCCCTTGTCCTAGGACATTCTAGCATCCTTCCTATTACATATTCATGACCTAGAAGTTTCTAGAGTCTACTATAACACACTAGTATATCAGATACATCTCAAATGTTCTAAAAAGTTTCAAAGTTCTCTAGGGTCTTCAAAAAGTTCTAGAATCCTATAGAGAGTCCTAGATGCTTCTAAACCTTCCTTGAGTATTCTAGACTCGTGTAGAACCTTCTAGAATATTATGAAACCTTCTTAAATATCATGGAAGCTTTTAGAATATTGTAGAACATTCTAGAAACTCTATGACTCTACCAAGTCATCTTGATTTTTCTAGGATGTTCTAGAGTATTCTAATTGATTCTTATACTTAGAGAATATTCTAGAGAATCCGAGAGCCTTTATGAACCTCTAAGGGTTAGGATAGGGCAAAATTTGTTCAACTTGTGACACATTGCTCAAGAGCTTCAAGAATCTCTTAAAGAAGACAACTTAGACATTTCGTAAGCTTTTAATTCTTCATAGCACTTTAGTAAAATTTTATTTTAATTTTTTACATTTTTTAAAGTTTTTCATGGACTTTAAAGGATCTTTTTATAAAGTATTATGGATTACTTGATTCGAATTAAAAATAATAATAAAAAAGGTGTAGTCTTATTCAGGTTACAATTGTCAAACATGCGGGGCCCTTTACAGGTCTTGGATTTGTAGCATGGTCCTTATTTGGAAAAATTAGAGTTTTTGATCCTACGGTTCATTCCCAAGAAGCTCAATTCCATGGGATTTATTCCATTTTGTGGTAATCTGAATCTCACCAAACAAGGTGATATTCATTTTCTTAGGAATCTTAACATCATGGGAATCTCACATTCTTTTCCATCATGACGATGATGGTGATGATGAACAAATATATGAATAAATAAATGCAAAAAATGTTTGAATATTTATAATATTATCATAACTTAATATTATAACTTATTATTAATATTAATATAAAATAGTAATATATTATTAAGAATTCTATTTTACTATTAGTATCTATGTCAATATATTACATATTATATATACAATATTTTAATATTAATAATATTATTTTCTTCAACTAATATTATTATATAATATTATATAAATATAAAAAAATAATTTGATAATAAGAATAATAACAATATTAACAATAATAATTAAAATATATTAGTATAATATCAATATAAATAGTATAAGATTAATACTATACTAATTTACAAATGATTTTGGTGTGATAATTTATTTATATGTTGATGACTTGTTTATTTTAAGAACAACCATGTAAGTAGTAAATGATATGAAGAAGTATTCAACTGCATAATTTAAGATGAAAGATTTTGGTGAGGTAGCTATTATCTCAGGTGTTAGAGGGAAAAAACATAGTGGTGGTTACTGGTCATGTCAATCTCATTATATTGAAAAAGTGTTTATCAATATTTAAAGTTTGAAGAGGCAAATACCCCATATATCTAGAATTATATTACTAGAAAATTCTGACGAGTCAGTTGCACAAGTTGAATACATTGGTGCAATTGGATGTTTAATGTATGTTATGCATTGTATAAGGCTAGATATAGCTTTTGGAACATTATACTCTTCATAGATTGCAAGAGCTTTTTTGCATTTACAAGGTTAGTAAGATCTGGTTAATTTATGCATATAGTGTATCAAGCTTGTGTTTTGAAAAATACTCTGGTATAAAAAAAATTTTAAAATTTTGCTGCGTACTATTTTTCCAACATGGTGTCATGGCATTAAGAACTCGAAGCCATGGTGTTGGCTCAAAATTTCTTATCTGAGATTCCAAAGAGTTGGGCATCGCGGTGCTGAAGAGTTAAAGCCGTGGCACTAGCTCATGTTTTCTAAGTTTGAATATGTGAGTTTTCGTACTATTTTGAATTGTTGTTTCAAATGGGTGCGATTCTTCATTCAAATTTAGATGTCTGTTATTTTTGTTATCTAATTTTGGTTCTTTGAATTTTGACAATTGTTGTTGAGTTTCTTCCTATTCCACATCTACAGGACATTATATCCTTTAGAATGATGGGTCACCCTGTTGATTTCTATTGGTGTTCTGATTGTTTATTCCATATTTAACTAGTTATTGGTATAACTACTAAGCAGTAACATTAGTAGATGATAAAAGCTTAGATTTCTAGATATTTTATGTCATAGCTTGAGAGCATCAAGAATCTCTTAAAGAAGACAACTTAGACATTTCATAAGCTTTTAATTCTTCACAGTACTTTTGTACAATTTTATTCACTTATTTATTTATTTTACCTTTTTTAAGTTTTCCATGGACTTGAAAGGATCTTTTTATGAAGTATTATCGATTACATGATTAAAATTAAAAATAATAATAATAAGAGGTGCAGTCTTATTCAAGTTACAATTGTCAACATGCAGGGTCCTCTGCTGGACTTGGATTTCTAGCATGGTCCTTGTTTGGAAAATTTAGAGTTCTTGATCGTAAGGCTCATTCTGCAAGGATTTACATCTATTTCTTCCATTACTTTTTGCTGCTCTCATGGGAGTCTCTTGTATGGATGATTGCTAGCATTGTTGGCAAGATGTCTATGCTGGAGGTCTTCCAGTTACAACTTGGAACTTTTAAACAAGATTTAACAATAGTTGATTCTTTCTTGAAGCAAACTACATTCTGTAACAGAAAATTGTTACTAATTTGGACAATGTTTTCTGCAAATGTAGGAATAACAGTAGCTTCATTTTGTTACCTGCAATCATTCCCTTATCCGAATGCTGCAGACGGTAAGCCTATTAATATTTTTCTTAGTTCATTCAAGAATCATTTCATCATAAGAATGCAATATACCTTCTAAATATAATTTTGTCAATTTTTAGCATATAATGACCTATTTAAAGAATCTTACCTGTGTGAGTTGCCGAAAGAGTTGTATCTATAGAGTGTATTGCAAATTCAAAATTTTAAATACTCAAGTATTTCAGAAGTCTGTTGTAACGCCCCTATAATAAATATTAATAAATTTAATTTACAATAGCAATTTAAAACAATAAAACATTGCCAATGGGTTTTGAAAGAAAAAGAAAATAAGATCTTGCTTTAAATAACATTTCACAGTTTTAGTGTAGCACCAAATATTAAAAATACAGTCATCATTATCATATTAAAATACCCAGTTAACATACAACTAAACACAGTCACTACAATAGCTTTATGAATCTTACATGTTTTGAACGAGTTATAGATAAAGCTAAGATAATCCAACAGGAGACCAATAGTGTTGCCGCCTACTCCTCGTTAGATAAGTTACATTGAAATCTACCTAAGAGATGAAAAGATAATAGGAATGAGCATCGACATGCCTAGTAAGGAATGCTATTTCTCACATTTAGTTTTATTATTTACCATATTAAACATGTGCATGGTTAGTTATTTGTCAACATTAATCATCTTATAAGATTCATTTTGATCATATTTTGTGGATACTTTACGTTAATCATTACCGAATTTCATACATATACGTATATAAACATATCATGATTCATCAATGTTCCTAAGTATCCACATTTTAATGAAGTATCTCATCACTCTTCAATTATTCTAAGAGTGTCGAATGAGGGGACATCAAGCCCCAAATCCTCACCAAGTCGATTCCTATACAGTGGGTTCTGAGACTTTCGACCCATAGGAGTGTCATCACCTCCTCCTCATTTTACCTTTTAGGGTACTCATGCTTAAGGTTGTAAATGTCGCCCTCTTCACGCCTTACTATTTCTCTATAATCAATCATTATGTATAGAGTCAAAATTTCCTAACCATGCTTCACAATTGCGTCAATATATTTTAAATCAATTCATTCTCACTATATAATACAGGACGAGTTCTACAATATTGTGTGAAGAGTAATATTCATATACATTCAAAACATTATATACATATCTTCCAATGTAAAAAGCCATTTTTAATTAATCAAAACCTCAAAAAAGATGAGTAATAGACCTCTTTGTAAAATATCCAATGATAACTTCCAACTTCGACAATCAAGTTTAATACGTAAGCTCTAAGTACGTTGTTATCCTAAAACATATAAAAATAATTATACTTAACTTAAATCCTAATATATAAGTATGTTAATTTACCATTTATTTTTATTAGTGTGCCATAATCATTAAGATGGTAAAAATATGAATATCAATTTTTCCAACTTAATTTAAAATAACAATAAAATAAAAGAAAACAAATTTTATTTTGGTACAAAATGTGTTAGAATGGATTTTTAAAATAAATAATACGCTTTTAAAATATTTAGAAATAAAATAATTAAAAAGTTTTATAGTCATTAAAATAAAATTATTTGAAATTATAAACTTTATAGACAAATATTTACTATTTCAAAAATATAGGTTGTTAGATAACTATTTTTACCCTCGTGGTTTGGTCTATCTTACTTTTCCCTTAGGTTGTGGGTTTGAACCCCACTTGAAGCATAAAATTCTATGTCTATTTTTTTTTTTAAGTCTCTTTAGGAAACAACATGTTTTTGGAAAAACGACCTGTAGCTTTGGTGGCAAACGACACTTATTTTCCCTTGGAAATTTAATACAGAAAACCCAAAATCTGAATTTTGAGTTTTTCTTCAAAATCTTGGCTTTCTAATAACTTTTTAAGCACAAAAACAATATATGCATAATATATAATCATCTATAAACATAAAAAACAAATATCTCAGAAATTTAGACTAGAACACAAATTTTAATCAAAGTTTAAGTTTAACAAATCTAACCTCAAAACTTAGTTCAAAAGTGTGGTTTGATCTTGAAAACATTCTAGCCTTCTTGATCTATGAGGTTGAGAGAAGTTGTTTGTGAATTTGGGTGAGAAAATAACTTGGAAATATTTGCTTGATTTTGGTTTCTCTCTGGTTTTTGTCAAAATGGGAAAAGAGGAAGAAAAGAAAGGAGCAAAGGAGAGTGAGGTTGAGTTATAGGGAGAGTGAGAAAGATGGTCTCAAATAAAAAGAGAAGGAAATGATTGAAGGGGATAGGTAGGTAAAGAGTAATCTCAATCGGAGCCTTTGCTGCACAAAATGCCAAAATGATATTTTTGTAATTAAATAAAAGTTCCAAGGGTATTTCGGTACATATGCTAAATAGGTGTAGGAAAATTTTAGAAAAATTAAAAAATATGTAGAATAAATAATATGGAATGAATTTTAGATGCAACAACACTTTTAAAAAAATTTAAATAGACACACTAATAATTTAAATTATACATAATTATACTTGTAAAAAATAGCGGGTGTTATAGCTCTCTCTTCCTTTAAGAAATTTTGTCCTTGAAATTTTCATACAACGAAACATGTTATTAGAACAAATGTGGGTATTTCTTTCTTATGTCAGACTTAAGTTCTCTAGTGGCTTCTTCAACATCATGATTTTGCCACATCACTTTCACTAGAGGGATTTTACGACAACATAAGATTTTCACTTCATGATCAAGAATTTGAATTGAAACTTCTTCATAAGTCATATCTCCCTGGATTGGGATGTCTATCTAAATAATAACATTGGATGGGTTTGGCTCATATTTCCTCAACATCAACACATGGATTGCATTATGTACATGGGAAAATTGAGACGGTAGGTCTAAACAGTAAACAAGTGATCCAATCTGCTCTACAACCTCAAATGGTCCTGTATACCTTGCTGCTAGCTTTCCTCAAACACCAAACCAAGATACACCATGCTTTGGTTTCACTTTCAGAAATACATAATCATTGACCTTGAACTCTATTGGTCGCCTTCTTTTGTCTGCAAACTCTTTTGTTAACTTTGAGCTATCTTAAGGTGTTCATGAATAATCTAGTTTTTACCCGTTGTTTCCCCGATAAACTAAGGTCCTAGTTCAAGGCACTCTTCCTTTTTAGCCCAACATAGTGGAGATCTACAAAGCCTACCATATAAATCCTTATATGGAGCTATTTTAATACTTTCCTGATAGCTGTTGTTGTATGCGAACTCAATATATGGTAACTGCATGGCCCAATTAGTTCTATAGTCCAACAATAAGCTCGAAGCATATCCTCAAGAATCTCAATGAACCGTTTAGATTATCCACTTGTTTGAGGATGAAAAGCCATACTAAAACTCAATTGAGTTCCTAAAGCTTTCTGTAATCCTCTTTAGAACTTCGATGTAAAACGTTTATCCCTATAAGAGACCATCGACATTAGTACATCATGCAATGTCACTATCTTTTCTACATACAACTGACATAACTTGGAGACATTATAACTTGTTCTGATTAGGATGAAGTGGGATGTTTTTGTTAAATGATCCACAATTACCCAAATAACATCATGGTCCATTTGAGTTCTAGGAAATCCTGTAATGAAATCCATTATCACATGATCCCACTTCCATTCTAGAATAGGTAGACTTTTCAGCTCACCTCCAGGCTTTTGATGTTCAGCTTTGACCAGTTGACATGTCATGCACTTGAAAACAAAAGTTGCTATATCACATTTCATTTCTTGCCACTAGTATTGTCGCTTTAAATCCATATTACATTTTGAACTTCCAAGATGAATAGTGAACTTAGAACAATGTGCTTCATCCAACACTACATACCTAAGATAAGGGTCTAGAACAACCAATCTTCCTTTATAAAGCAAGAATCCTTCTAGTTCAATCTACTATCCATCCAGTTGTTCACTATTTTGTATTTGCTCCTAAATCATGCGTAATCCTTCATCATGTCATTGTCATTATTTCACTTATTGGATTAATGTAGGGGTAGCTATCACATTGAATAGGAAGGTTCTTTCATTATCTTCATAATATTGTAAGTCAAAGTCAGCAATGGTGATTGCTTGCCTCTAATACTCCAATGCTAAGCTAGTTATGATCCCATTGTTCTTATGGCTCAAAGCATCAGCCACTATATTTACTTTTCTAGGATGATATTGAATGCTAAAGTCATAATCCACCATGTATTAGGTCCATCTCCATTGTCTTAGATTGAGATCCTTTTGAGTAAATAAATACTTCAAACTTTGGTGATCTGTATAGACCTCAAATCTTACACTATATAAGCAAGATCTTCAAATTTTTAGCGTGAAAACCACAATAACCAACTCGAGATCATGTTTAGGATAATTCCTCCATGGGGTTTCAATTAGCGTGAGGCAAAAGCAACAACTCGACCATGTTGTATCAGCACACAACCCAAACCATTTTTTGAGGCGTCAGTGTATACAATGTAAGGCTTCTCATTATTGGGAATGATAAGTATAGGTGTATTGGTGAGTCTCTACTTCAATTCTATGAACGCTTCCTCACATTTATCGTCCCACACAAACTTAACATTTTTCCTAGTGAGTCTTGTCAACAGAGAAGCAATCTTCGAAAAGTTCTCCATGAAGCGCCAATAGTATTTAGCTAATCTGAGAAAACTTTGAATTTCTGATAGGTTCTTTAGGCGTTCCCAATTCAACACTACTTCAATCTTGGGCAGGTCCATTGAGGTGTCTTCTTCAGAGACAACATGTCCAAGGAACTTAACTTTCGTCATCCAAAAGTCACACTTCTCCTTATTTGTGTATAGGCTGTGTTCTTTTAACATTAGTTGAGCAATCTTCAAGTGTTCAGCATGCTCTTCTTTGATTTTTGAATAGATCAAGATATCATCTATGAAAACAATGATAAATTGGTCTAAGTATGGTTGGAAAACACAATTCATCAAGTCCATGAAAGCTACAGGCTTGTTGATCAATCTAAAAGAGATCATAAGAAATTCAAATTGACTATAGAAAGCTCGAAAAGCTATCTTTAGAATGTACTCTTCTCTTATCTTCAGTTGGTGATATCCAGACCGTAACTCAATCTTTGAGAAGTATCAAGATCCTCCCAATTGATCAAACAACTCATTAATTCAAGGCAAGGGGTACTTATTCTTGATGGTCAGCTGATTGAGCTAGCGATAATCGACACAGAGTCTTAATGATCCATCATGTTTCTTTACAAAGAGCACTGGAACTCCCCAAGGTGACATGCTTAGTTAGATAAATCCTTTCTCTAGTAATACATCTAGTTGCTTTTTTAGTTCCACCTTTTCAACAGGTGCATCTTGTATGGTGCAATGGGTTGATAACAAATTCAATCTCTCTATCAAGCGAAATTTTGGTAGTTCATCTGAAAAAACATCTAGGAATTCATCCACTACAGGAGTATGTGAAGATGAGTCACTCTTTTTTGATTCTCTTTTCAAAGCAAAGATTATTCAAAGACTAGTGAAATTCCTTCATCCTCGAATACAAGTTTTTAGCATAGGAGTTGGTGTCACTAGTCTTGTCTTAGCTTGAAAATCGATGACTTGGCCATTCTTTGTAAATAAGGAGATATATTTTCGGTGGCAATATATGATAGCCTGATATCTAGCTAACCAATCTATTCCTAGGATTTCATCAAACTTCATCATGGTTATTACATACAAGTTAGATAATTTATGTTCCCTAATGACAACACAATGATTTACAAATCATAGAGATTTCAGCTATTCCACCCATTGGTGTACTAAGGGTTAACGAAAAGTTACATGTTTCAATTTCTAGTTGTCGTATAGAAGCAAATAATATAAATATGAATGAATGAGAAACATCGTTATCAAATAATACATGGGTCTAAAGGTGAGATACAATAATCATATCATCTACAATAAAGTTATCAACCTGTCTTGCTTGTCTATTCGTAGTTGCCACAACATAAGCCTAAGCTATTACTTTTCCCTTATCATTGTTTCCCTTCCCTCAATTCCTTTAGCTGCTACTAATATTATTATTCGACCTAGGAAAATATGGTCTTTGATTGACACAAACCTATAAAATTGGTTGGAAGTTCAGATTTGGATAGAAACCTAAACCCTGTAGTCGTTGCTGATAGTTGTACTAGGGCTGGAACCCTCGAGGTTAGGTTATCGAGGCATGAGAGACTAACCGGCTCTATTGTGATGCCCTTCGATTTTGATTTCCTTCCCATATAGTGGAACCGGAATGACTACCTAGTGGGCTTGGGGTGAAGGATGGCTATGCAGGGAGATTAGGGCGGTTCCTTTTCAAGTGTCCTACTTGTCCATAGTTATGATGAGCATATGCTTGAAAGTGACTGCTACCTAAGGATCCACCACCAACACTCACTCTACTATTTTAAGTTACTTGTCATTGTGACCTTTCCTTTTTTCTCATCTTCCTCTAGTGCCTACTAGGACTCTTAAATTCTCCATAGGAGTTATTCAATTTTAATTGTGCACGCTGAGCCGTTGTTATAAGTTCAAGAAACTCAGTGGATGGGATGGCAGCTATCATTTGTCTAATTTTTGGCCTTAGTTTATTTCTAAACTTTTCATACCTCACCATGGGGTCTGACACAGCTCCAAGGTTATAACGAGATAGTTCTGTGAATCTGGCCTGGTATTCAACCACTAACATGTCTCCTTGTACCAAATTTTCAAATTCCTATAGTATTGCTTGTCTGTGACTCTAGGGGACATATGTATTATGGAATATTGTCTCAAACTGATCCCAAGTTAGGTTTGGCATGTCATAATCATCCTTTTGGAGACCTCACAATTCTTTAGCTTTACTCTCAAACACATACGTGGTAAAACTGACTCCGTGTTCCTATGGGATTCTTAGAGTATCCAACTTCTTCTTAACAGCCTTAAGCCACTGTTCTGCCATGGTAAGATTGGGTTCTTTGATTAACGCAGGGGGTGTTTGCTTCATGAACTCTTTCAATAGGTTAAGTGACATTGTTCAAGGTCACGAGTCTCTGCAGGTCTCTACACATTCTACAAAGCTCAAAGCACCTATCCCAAGTTGTTTACTTTTGGTGCAGCTAGTTGAGGGTGTGCTGCTTGTCGAGGTTGCTCACTTCTTTAGCTTGTTTAACCAGTTGTGGCTGTGTAACGTGTTGAATTTGCTTGGTAGGTTCTGATTGTTCAGATGATTGAACTTGATCTCTTGGCGGCATGGTTTCTATAGACAGCGAGAGTTTAACTAGGATTAGTACCAATGATGATAATATTAACATTTAACTTTAAAACCATTTCGAAAAAATGATTTTTAAGATGGTCCCTAGGATAATCAAACCTAGACTCTGATACCAAAATATATAACGCTCCTATGTGAGGGTTAGCAATATTGAATAAATATAAATAAATTTAATTGACAATACCAAAAATAATAAAACATTGCCCATGGATATTTGAAAGAAACAGAAAATAAGATCATACTTTAAATAACATTCTACAGATTTAGCATATCACCAATTCCTAGTTAACATAAAACCAAACATAGCCACTACAATAGTTTTGTAAATCTTGCATGTTTTGAATGAATTACAGATAAAGCTAAGATAATTTAACATGAGACCATCAGTGTTGTTGCTTACTCCTCATCAAACAAGTTACACCGAACTCTGCCTAAGAGATGAAAATATAATAGAGATGAGTATCCATATGTCCAATAGGGAATACCATTATTCACCTTTAGGTTTTATTAATTACCATATTAACATCTACAAGGTTAGTTATTTCTCAACATTAACCATCTTATGAGATTTATTATGATCATATTTCATGGGTGCCTTACATTAGTCATTATCGAGTTTCATACATATACGTATACACACATATCATGATTCATTAATGTTCTTAGGTATTCACATTTTAATGAAGTATCTCATCACTCGGCTCAATGATACCCAAAGGGGTGTGCTTTTCCACTCTTCAATCATTTTAAGAGTGTAGGTAAGGGGACATCAAGCCCTAAATCCTCATCAAGTCGTGATTCTTGTACAGTGTGTTATAGGACTTTTAACCCAATGGAGCATTATCACATCTCCCTTATTTTACCTTTTACAGTATTTGTGCTCAAGGACGTAATTGCCTCCCTCTTCACTCCTTACAATTCCTCTACAATCAATCATTATGTATAGGGTCAAAATTTTCATGTTTCTTAATTACATCAATACATGCCAAATTAATTCATTCTTGCTATATAATATAGGACGAGTTCCATAATATTGTGTCATGAGTAGTATTCATATACGTTCAAAATATCATATATATATCTTCAATGTAAAGAACCAATTTTAATTAATCAAAACCTCAAAAAAGATGAGTAATAAAAACCTTACCTTTTTATAAAATGTCCACTGATAACTTTCAATTTACACAATCAAGTTCACTACGTAAGCTCTAAGTACGTTGTTGTCCTAAAACATATAAAAATAATTATACTTAACTTAAATCCTAATCTATAATTATGTTAATTTACCATTTATTTTTATTAGTGTACAATAATCATTAATATGCTAAAAATATGAATATCAATTTTTTCAACTTAATTTTAGTAAATTACGATATAAATAAAATAACAATAAAATAAAAACATACAAATTTTGTTTTGGTATAAAATGTGTTAAAATAGATTTTTAAAATAAATAATATGATTTTAAAATATTTAGAAATAAAGTAATTAAAAAGTTTGATATTCGTTGAAATAAAATTATTTGAAGTCACAACTTTATAGATGAATATTTATTATCTTCAAAACATAAATTATTAGATAACTAACTTTGTCCTAGTAATTTGGTTTTCTTTACTCCTCCCTTAGGTTATGGGTTCAATCCCCATCTAAACCATAAAATTGACCTCTACTTTTTTAAGCCTCTCTTTGGGAAATGACATGTAGTTTTTGTGAAAAAACGACGTGTTGTTTTTCATTAAAAATTTCATACAAAAAACTCAAAATCTAAATTTTAAGTTTTTCTTCAAAATCTTAGTTTTCTAACAACTTTTTAAGCATGAAAACAATATAAGAACAATATATAATCATCTAAACACATAAAAAACACATTTCTCATAAAATTTATACTAAAACACAAATTTTAATCAAACTTTAAGTTTGGAAAATCTAACCTCAAAACTTAGTTCAAAAGTGTGGTTTGATCTTGAAAATGTTCAAGCCTCCTTGATCTATGAGGTTGTGTGAAGTTGTTTGTGAATTTGGGTGAGAAAATAACTTGGAAATATTTGCTTGATTTTGGTTTCTCTTTGGTTTTTGTCACAATGGGAAAAGAAGAGGAAAAGAAAGGAGCAAGGGAGAGTGAGGCTGAGTTACGGGGAGAGTGAGAGAGATAGTCTCAAATGAAAAAAGAGGAGGCTAGGGAATGATTGAAGGGGGACATGTAGATGAAGAGTAGTCTCTATCGGACACTTTGATGCACAAAATGGCAAAATGGCATTTTTGTAATTACATAAAAGTTCCAAGGGTATTTCAATAAATATGCTAAATAGGTGTAAGAAAATTTTAGAAAAATTAAAAATAGGTAGAATGAATAATATAGAATGAATTTTAGATGCAACAAATTTTACAAAATTTAAATTGCAACACTAATAATTTAAATTATACATAATTATGCCCATTAAAAATAGTGGGTGTTACATCTACTTCATGCAACAAATGTACATACCTTAATTTGTGGTGTGATACCTAGCGACTCTACTTATTGAAGGGCTTGGACAATGCTGAAGCTTGACAAGAAGCATTTTTTCTTGCCAATTCTTTTAGCTAAGTCCTAAAAGTAGTTCTTAGAAGCCCTCTTTCTATACTTCATTTATTAGATTCAAATATTGATATTAGATGACACCTTTCTTAACATTGTCCAAAGTTAAGGACCACTTATTTTCATCTCCTTTTCTTTTACATTTATCAAATACATGTTTCCTTTTATCATAATTTTTCACATGATAAATCTATTTTTTTTTCTTTTTTTTTTCAAACATTGTTCGCCTCCAGTACGTACATCTAGTACACTTTGTTTCGTTTTGTTTTGATTTTTGTTTTTTATTCTTTCTTTCTTTGCATGAAAAAGGAATACGAAAAGGACTGATTCCCTTTCTTATCTAGTAACTTGTTTATTTACAAAATTAGTAATAGAATTTTGGCACACCTCATATAATACAGGGAGTGAACAAAAAAATGCCAATCCTTGCGCCATGGTATTGATTTTCTGTTGGAGGAAATGAATGCGAAATTTTCTTAGATTCCCTAAATAGCTAATCATTAATAAATTGTAAAAAATGACATTTTAATAATTACATTAATAAGCTTACTTTTCCTAATTTTAATAAATACAAGAAAACGAAATAGATTGTTTCCACTATACAATTTAATAGACAAATAAGCATTACAAAAGGGAATTATGGATTGTCATTCTTATTTCTCTACTTTCTTTTCCATTCACATGACCTTTCCCATATATTCCTTTGCAATTTGATAAACGTTCCTTTAGATCGTTCCACATTGAATTTGTAGGATGGGCTCCTCATGCATATTTTCAAATGTTGACAGAGAGTGATGGTGTTCAGTCCTCATTAACAAAGTCAAGTTCACTTTGAATGAAGTCACAAGAAACGGAAATCATGTTCTAGGACACTGATAGGGAAATTCCGGGATGCAGTTCCTGTCGTTCTCGTCTTATGTCGGAGGCATTGGAAGCTGGGAGAAAATATTAATTTTGCAAGTTTACAAATTATATTAAAGGTCTGTATCTTTATAGTGTGTAGTCTGTAATGTGTAATGCAGGAAAAAATTTCATTTATCTTGTAAATTTACTATTTTGCGTACTATCTTTTAACGAATTGATTTTTGTGCAACAACCAAAGCCTCATTTTTTAATTCCGACTTTCGTAGTTTATTTTTCACAGTGGGTGCAACGTGATGTTCAGGTTTAAAGCATCGCTTGTGGCGGCCATGCTGCATTTATTATGACGAATTTACAAAGGAAAATAAAAAACTTTTCATGACTCATATCTTGACGACGCGATTCTTTTCACGGTCGTCAATAGACTTTTACATTTCTTTGGGTTTGTCACGGATCTTTTGCTAATGGCCGTCCTGTTGGATCATTAATGATGACGTTGGAAGGATGCAACACCGAACTAGTTATTCTACATTCCCGATGTCATTGTTATATAATATAAATATTTTTGTACACCTCACTTCTACATGTTACGGTATAAGATTGTAGTTTTTGCCAATATTTTTTTAAAATAAATATTAAACTAATGTGCATGGATGTCTGCGTTTCTATGACATGTAGAAAAATCATATGGTGGGGTTACAAAAAAAAAATTACTGTAATAACAAAATGTTTTCTCAATTGTCATGCTTTATCATATTTCATTATTGCACAGATATAGAGACTTTTACATATCACGTTAAAAAATGATAAGAAAAATGATACTCATTGTCCAAAAAAACAATGATTTTGTTTAATAATGATACTCATTACCAAAAAAGGAAAAAATGATTTGTTAAAGGTAATTAAGCTAACACAAAACAATAGCTTCACTTTTATGAAACTCAGAATTTGAACATCTCTAGTTTTGTATTATATAGACTATAAATTCTTCATGTGTGTTGCTACTAAAACATCAAGTCACCATAAATGTTTCCTACTTAATAAACTTTTATCAAATTGTTTTTTATTTTTTTTATTTTTTATTTAGTTTGAGTAGAAGGAATAGTATTCATTGATAGAGTGAGCTTCTTAATGATTTTCCGAAGACCTAACCCCAACTTCCAGGAAACAGTTGGCTGTTGTTTGGTTACTGGTTACAGCAAATAAAGCTCACTTGCATGTGCTTTCTTGTGTTGACTTTCTGTTTCTTCTAAAATTTAAGACATTAACCAATTTATCTATTAATATATTTTACCCCTCTTTTTAGGCTTTTATAGATACAACTCTATCCTCGTTTTTGCCTTTGCATTATGTAACTTCTCTTTCCCCTCTATCTCGGCTTTTTTTTTTTTTTTCCGTTACAGGAAAATTCCCTTTTTTCTTTTGAAGCATGAAGCTGTATGGAAGGAGAAGGCGATATCAGAGGCTTAGAAGGGTGGTTTCTAATAAGGAAAATGAGAAGGTTTCAACATCGAAAACGAGTCGCGGGAAGTATTATTGGAAGGTTAGAGTAGCCCCAAAACTAAGAGTGAAGTTTTTTAAATCAATTGTGTTTTTGAAAAGGCTTAGAGATTCTTATGTTGAGATGATGCTTTGTTTTGCTGGGAGAATTATGCAGTTAAAGAATGAACAATGTTCATTTGTTTAGGAAGATTACTTTTTTTCACTACTTCTCAGCTTGGGCACCCTAAGAGTTGTTAATTTACTGGATGGGATTTAACAATCCTGTCTCTATTTCTCCTTCGATATTGCAAAGGGATCAAAAAAAAAAAAAAAAAAAAAGACTACTTAAATTCCTTTGATTCCTTACAATTGAACAAGTTAGTATATTTTTAGGGTTAACTTATAGATTTATCCCGTCAAAGAATAAGATTTGTTTACAACTTATGAAATCAGAACGAAACTTGAGTTTGTTATAAGTTGTAACTTTCTTCTATCATGTATGCATCAATATTTTAATAGTGGTTTTAATCACGTATGGATCATATAACTAGTTGGTATAGATCATTTTCTTTGTGGTTTAATTTAATTACTTTTAGGTTGTTTTATGAGCATATATTATTGTTGATAACTTAATGATTGAAGTATCAATATTGCAAACATATGATAAAATTGGTGGAGTTTTGTAGGATATTAAATAATACGAGGCAATTTCAAAATAGAAGAATAAGAAAAATGTAAGATTTGAGAGTACTTGTTAAAATAAATAGCAAGTACCAAAAAAATGTCTAGTAAATATCAAGTTTATAATTTTGCACAAACAAAATGTCAAAAATGCTCTTTTTCATACATAATCCTTTATTTCTTTTTCTCTCTCTCCCCCCTATCTCTCCTGCGTCCCTCCTCTCCGACTCCGATGCGACCTTTCTTTTCTAGCTTCGGCATGGCTCCAACATAACCTTTCTTCTTGGCTCTAACGCAACGCTTTCCTATGCGAGAGGATGAGATAGAACCAGATCTGTTGTCTTTTGCTAATCACTTGTCATCAGTTTCCTTGCCCATTGTCATCGGTGTCGACCATGGAAGAGAGAGAACCAAATCTATCGTCGTTTGTTAGCCGCTTGCCTGTCGCTGTCGGCAAGGACAAGTGAAAACAAGTTTGCCTTCGTTTGCCAGGCGCTCATCGTCGGCTTCGCTCACTCGTTGTTGTCCGCTTCACTTGCTCGTCGCCATTGGCCAAGGATGAGAGAGAACAAGATCTGTCATCCGCTTGATTCACTCGTCGCCATCAGCTTTGTAATCATCACCATGGAAGATCGCAGCCAAGTCCGCCCTCACCATCTCAATTAGCACGTCGATGGAGGAGTTGCAGAAAAGAAACATGGAAGAGTGGAGAGAGGGAAGGAAGAGAGAGAGGATAGAGAAGGAGGAGATAGAAAGGAAAGAAACAGAGAAATGGGGGAGAAAAATTCAAAGTCAAACCGAAGGTATTTTAGTCTATAATTATTCAATTTGACCAGCAGTCGGTGACATTTGTTAATATCTTAAATTATATCTGACATCTACTAGTATTAGTTTAAAAAATCTTGCATTTCTTATACTTTCCATTTTAAAATTAACCTGCAGTTTTATTATGGGCTTGAAATAGCCGAAAGAATTAAAAAAAAAAAAACAGAACTGTCGAGATGAATAATAAATTAAGGTGCAATTATAGGAAGAAACCAATTATTTATTGCTAGCTAGTAAATCAACCAAAAGAAGAAAAATGGAGTTATGTCCTAAACCATTATTGAAATAAATATATGTTACATTTAAAATTGGACCACAAAAAGATGTGACGCCACCATCCACGAAACACATTTGAGCATCAAATTTTCCATATTTTACTAGTTAACTTACAACTAGTGACATTAAAGTTGAAAAATGACATCTCTTTCTATTGTATGACGCAAACAAAACAAAAGTCGTTCCCGTGGCTAGTAAAATATACATATATATTTCTTTTTTCATTTTGCAGATGGACTTCATTGCAAAACGGTTACGGCCAAACCGAAGAGAGAGTAAACTTATAATTAGATTTTAAAGCAACCCTTAACACTGTTTAGTGGCTATGATAATAAGGTTCAGAGTTCATCGTGTTTATATATATAATTCAAAAACTACATATAAAGAAATTGATTGAATGGGGGCAGATTTATTGCAATTGCTTGGAAAAAACTGCAGTTTCCAGAAAATACAGTTGGCTGTTAATTTGCATTTACATGTATGCTGGGTTGGCTGGTGACTATTAGTTCCACCAATTTAAAGCTACTTACCTAACTTTTTTATCATTTCACCAATTTTTTGTCACGTGTCTCATGGCCATTCACTTTGTGCTTCTCAAAATTAAGGCCAATCACCAACTTTTCATCAGCAAAAGTAATTATAAACCTTTGTTACCCATCTTTTTCGCCTGTTGATTTAAGTCTTCCCTTAACACGAGAACTCTTTTGATCATGTAACTCTTTCTTCTTAAGTCAGTAACACCCAAAAAATAAAACTGAAAACATAGACGACGGGGACCTTTTGGTGGCGGCACAATGGGAAGATACTTGATGAGGCTGAAATATAATAGACTAAAAAAGAATAGTACTACTACTAGTACTGTTGTTGGAACAGATGATCAAGAAAACGACAAGAATATCGTCTCATTGTTGGGAGAGAAGCATCTGAAGTTGGTCAAGTTTAGAGTGATTTCAAATATTCAGCCGATGATAACGTCGTCAATCATGTTTCTACAAAGAGTTAGAGACGCTTATGTTGAAGTCATGCATCGCTTTGCTGGGCATTTCATGCAATTGAACAACGGTACTAATGCTCACTCTTTCAAGAAGGTTGCTTGTTCTCCTTAGTAACTTCTCCAAATCTGCAGCTCTAAAGCTCTTCGAAGCTCAAATAATTACTTTCCTAGTTGACCTTCTTTATGTTTGTGTCTTAATGAGCCACTATTTTGGGTCTGCAGTCAGATGCATCATATGCGTTACACCTATATTGCATGCATGTATGATCTTTTTTTTTCCTGCTCTGAATCGCATGTATGGTTCCAGTAGAAGAAATTATATTGTTCAATGCTACAAAATATCATACTTCTTTTGTGCAAACGAAGACTATTCTTATTCTGTTTGCGTTCCTGGATCTTGCGCAAATCTATACTCCGTTTTGGAAATTCTACTAAGAGACAACCGTAAAAATTAAAGAAACAGACATATATCTAAATAGTGTTCTCGATTCTATTTCTTGGATCAGAGTACTCGGAATAAGAGCAATGTTTCCAATTTTATATGTTGCAAAGTCTGAAACTAACATGGGAAGTTGATCTCCATTTTGCTTTAGTTTCAGCATTTGTTCGACTGTGGCCAGCAAGTGAGTCTAGAAAATTTGCCTGCAAAATTAGTTGGTACAATTGTATTCTACCACTTTGTTTTTATTTCTTTAATTCACACTACTTCTCTTATCCCAAAAAATCAAATATCTTTAGATAACACTTGTTTGTCCTGCCTTAATACAAAATACTTACGATCAATTATATTTTCGTACTCCTTAAAAGTGATATATTTTAAAATTTCTCGTAGAAATAATAAGATTGAAAAGGTATTTCTTTAATTGGCTCGGAAACCAACATCTTGAAATCCAATACTGGCCCAATAAAACCTAAGAACATAACCAAACCCAAAGCGATATACCTTAGATCATAAGTCCTATATGCCTTTACTATCCAAAACTCCTATGAATCTAATTAAAATTAAGTGTTGGAGTATGTAATTTAACCAAAATTTGGCATAAAACGTAATTTTCTGTGTATTTTATGGCATAAGCAAACACAAGTCAAAAGTGTCACATGTAATGTTCTCTTATTTTTTTAGTCGTAATATTGGCAAGTACTGTTTGTGATTGTGTCTAGTACTTTTTGAAGTGCATTTCCTCGTTTTGATTTATTTGCTAATATAATGAAAGTAATTGTTATTATGTCGAGAATTGTTGAGTTAAACATTTTATGTTTCGAGCTAAGAGCGATGAAAAATCATGACAAAACATAAGCGGCACGAGTATTGGATAAGAGCAAGAAGTAGTCAACCAAGCACGTAAAAAAGCAACAACAATGCAACACATAGGACAACATTTGAGGCAAGTTGCAACATCTTTGCAAAACAAGACTGTTTTTTTATTGATAATAGTGGTATGACTAAGGAGCACTATGAATAGTGTAAAGCTATTAGCATTTATAGTATGCTCTCATATGTTATAGTTCTTAAATTTATGACCCGTTTGTTTCGAGAACTCTTTGGATTTTTTAGACTCAAATTTGGATTCAAGTATTAAGAATCTTTTAGATATGTGTTTGTTTTATTTAAAGTCCGAATCCTTTGAGTATCAAGAATCTAAGTTTTTAAAGTTTTGACTCTCTCCTAAACTTTAGATACTCGGATATCTTGCTATTGTAAAAACTAAAATTCTATCTCCTATATTTGAAAAAAAAAATCATAACTTCTTCATTTGTTATCCAATTGAGATGATTCTTTTTTCATTATATTCCTGATGAAGAGAGGAATAAATTAATATTCATATATTTTTTTAGATCATTAATGTTAAGATTTTATTAGATTTGTTAATAAATCAAAAACTATTTTAACCATCTCTCCAAACACAAATTCTAAATTTATACCATACTCAGATTAAAACCTAAATGCTTATCCAAACACCAATTCGGATAACAATTCAAATCACTCACTAAAATCCTAATTCAAATCATACTAACTTAAATCAAATCACTAATTCAAATATATTTATCAAACAAACTCTTAAAACTTCAGTTACAACTGAAGCATTAAACGGCTTGTAATGCTCTTATATCGTACCATGACATATCCCATAGTTCTCAAATGTCCACACCTCTAAACAACATTATAAGCTTTTACCTAAGCTTCAAAAAGATACACAAACTAATAGCAAGTAGATAGCACCCAATTCCAAAATATTTAATTTAAAAAATAAAAAGAGACAAACCAAAAACAAGAGTAAATTAGGTGGAATACTACTTCTTTTCTATCATAATTATGTTCTATCACTTATTTTTTATTCCTTTAATTTATACAACTTCTCTTAACCAAAAAAGTAAAAACCTTTAGATAACAGCTGTTTGTCTTGTCGTAAGCCAAAAATGTTATAATTAATCATCTTTTCTGCTTTTTAGAAAGGTTATATTTGAAAATTCCTTGTAAAAGTGATTAGATTGAAAAATGATGCACAGAGGTGTAATGGCCCGAAAATTAATTAAGTGGTTTTAGTGTGTAAGATGATGGGGGTAGAGTGCCAAATTATAAATTGAGCCTAATCTAAATATTTTGCAATGATATCTTAATAAATTCGACTTTTAAATTAATTTGATCATTTTAATTTGTTATTTTGAATTTTTAAAACAAAACTATTTGTTAAATACCAAATACATCCCATTTGAAAATTGTGTATCACACACAGCTTTCTCATGTTGGTTTTACTCCCCTCTATTTAAACTCTCTCTCTCCTTTTCCCTCACTCTTTCACACACTCTCTCTCTCTCTTGTCTCACTCTGCCTGCCACCCTTTCTCTCTCTTCTTTATTAAATTTTTGAATCAAAAATCAAGCTAAACTTTGGTTTTCAAAGAATTGAAGGCTTGAGTACGTGATTTAACAACCATAAACTCGATTCAAGGATTGAATCAATGTTAGTTTTCAAAATTTCAAAAACTTTTTCAATTTTTCTATTTTCATTGAATTTTGAAATTCAGGCTTGTTTGGGCTTAGAAAACCCTGAATTCAAGTTTGTGGAACTCAGAACAACTAGAATCTAGGCTTAGTTTGATGAATAACGGATTTGAATCAAGATTTTCTATTTTTCTCTATTTCTCACCATTTTTGGAATTTCTCTAAATATTTGTACAAATCTTGTTTAAATTAGTTTAAGAGTGTCATGCTATGTTTTTCTATCACCCATGAGTGTTTTTACTGCCTAAGACTTGAGAAATAGGTGGAAATGGAGATTTGAGCTCGGAAGGCCGAAGCTTGAATCTAAAATTTTTTAGATTTTTTCAGTTCGACAGGCTAGATTCATGAGGCTGGCTGGCCAAATTCATATGTCTGGCAGGTTGAACCTAAAAAATTCTGGCCGATGGGACTTAGTTTGCTAGCAGGCCAAACCAGAGAGACCGACAGGCTGACCGAACTTCATGAAAAATTTGTCTTTTTCACCCTTTTTATTGTTTTAAACCCTGATTAAGAATTTAAACTTTATAGTATGATTTTGCGAACTAAATGGCACACTAGGACACCATGAGATAGGTTAGTAATGTAAAATATCCAAAGTTAGAAATTGATGAGCTTAGTTTATATTTAAGCTTGTTCGTGGTTCTATGGAGTTAACACATAGTGGAGCGGGACTACGGTACTAAGTCATGATGCAGGATGTTGAGGTAGGACTTCTACCCCTTTCTTTGTAGCCAAGTTTTTGAAAGATTTTGGCCACAAAAGGATTTTTATCAAAATGTTTGCAATGACTGATTGAAAAAGGGATTTTTATTGGTCACTTTCATGAACAGTAGGATAAGGTACTTTTCAGAATAAACCACATAATAAATGTAAATGATCATACTTGGTAAAATGAGATTTTTAATAATTATAGAAATATATATATGGGCATGACGCCATATCATAGATCGGGTCACGTAGCGTGCGGCCTTGGGGGCAGGTCTCGAAACCCAGCTGGGCCACTACGGTGGTGAAATATATATGGTTTGCTGAAGAAAGATAAAAGGTACTTTCTAGATGAACTATTTTTAAAGAGACCTATTTGAAAGAATTTATTTATTTAACATTGTTTTCTAATTATTCCTTTGAAAGGTAAATTTTATATTCAAATTTAAATTATTTATCTATTTTTAAAACACAGTCCTACTATGCCTTTCGCTTACTTTTTACTTGTTTTCAAACTTTTTCCCCCTCTAGGTGGAGTCCAGCTTAGGACCAATGGAGAGTCCACTGCCCAGACTCGTGAGCAATAGAGGATCTCAAGTGGGTTAGTAGCTGTAGTAAATCAGGCATATAATATTTAAATTTTATCTTTTATGTTAGACTGTGGCTGTAATAATTTATTGTCGATACCATGTATGTGCACATGTTGTAGGCCAGTGGGACCTAACACGTACCCTCCTTGCCCTCTCTATTATTTTTTCTCTTTTTATTTCCTCTTATCTGTTTTTACTATTTTTAGTAATTGATCAAAAGATTTAAATTGTATCACATTTTTAATATAATTAATTGATTCCTTAAATTGAAAATTTTTAACAAAAACTCAATTAAATTAATCTAATCAACCGCCACGTTATCACCCATACTCCAAGGCGTGATAAAATGGTATTAGAGCTCAAGGTTATGAACCTTGGGAATTGTGCACACATAGGTACGACAGTGAAAAGCCTCTAACAGTCCAATTTTGTCTCTAGAATTGAGAGAGAATGGCACCTAGAGGTCACCCAACTATGGCCGATGTAATTCCCACGATTGAGGAATGTATGATAGGGGCATCATTTGTCACTTTTTGGCAAATGGTAGTAAGGGTTAGGCCTGGAATTTCTAAGGGGAGTCATGAACATGAGTGTCTTAAGGAGCTTAGGCATGTGTTTACCCCGGCTTTCGATTGAAAATGAGGGTCCGTAGGTGGCTAAAAACCGATTAGACTCAATAGCAAAATGTTTGATACCCTTGGTGTACCGGTAGTGTGTCGAGTGGAATTCGTGGCTTGTAAATTGACAAGTAGTGCTAATACTTGTAAAAGTAAGCGAAGCATTTGGAGAATAGTGGGAGTATCGATGGAGAAAGATTCAAGGAATTGTTCCTTGAGTGTCATTTCTGTGTTAGTGATGTACCAAATATTGATTTCATTACATTTGCATTTATGAATAGTAAATTCTACCTAAGGTCATCAAGTATGTCACTTGATAGTAAAACTCTTAGGTGAAAATTGAATTATATTCTAAATTATCCCAATTCAGTCATTAGTATTGGGATAATAATGAATGAAGCTAGTATGAAGTTTGACTGATGATTATGTTTTACTAATTATGTGTATGAGATACTAAGTCAACTCATAGATACATATTTGAGAAATGATGTATTAGATTAACCCGCTATGAGAATATTGCATGGATAATTGTCATAAGTGATTCTCATCACAATAGTATTATCCTAGTCCTCTGACCTGAAATCACCATGGTTTCCTGCATGACAAGTTCTATATTTTGACACAATCTAATATTATCTTTAACAGGATGATGGAATAGATTGTTGTTAGATATAGAGTGAATCATGTGAGGAATATGAGTGATTAAGAAGGAATTTGTCCCTCATTTATTATGAGAAAGATATCTATGGGCCCCTCGATAAGTTAGACTGAAGAAAAATGTATGGCCATACTGGAATGAATTGATAAGGGTTATCAATATCAGTCTACTTAAGATTGAGAAATAATATGATTGAATAGTATAAGGATGACATAAACCATGCCTTATGTTCAATCAAGGT